>WURV02200951.1:0-26943 GCA_011762755.2 Epimenia babai
CCGAGTCATAAATGAGTTGACGTGTCTCCACGTGGAAGTAACAACGTGGAACGTAATTCGTGGAACACCCCTTCCCCACCTTGGATATGGCACGGCTCGAGACAAGTGTTGTTCTATGCGTTGTGCGTGTCCTATCTTAAATTTCTAGTGACTGAAAAAGTTGCAGCTGTCTCTTAGACTATAATACTTAACGTTATCCGATCCCGATATCTAGTTCTTATCAGGCATCACTGATATCAGAAGGGCACGAGTAGTTCTTTTCGTTCTCGACATATGTTCGTACCCATCGAACGTATACGTATACACAATATCTGTTTATATGGCTTTGCGTTTTGTTTAGGAAAGCGTCAAAACTAATTCTGCATTGCTGTACACAATAGTCTATGTTAATCCAGTATTTGCGGAACAAACTGCCTAACAATAACAAATTGTATATCTTTTTCTGATGACAAAATCGACAAACGATTATAGTCTTATTGCAAAACGACTATGGGGTAATGGTCTAATATAGACAGGCGCGCTAAGTACAGATGGTTTGCTGTCTTGGTCGATAACCCGTGCCGTAAGTAAGAGGTGGAGAATTAGGAGCAATAGACTAATGGGACTGCATATATTTCGTTGTATTACTGTCTTCGGTTTGCGTTATTAAGACAGGTGCCTTTCCAGACAGTATTCACAAAACTGACACAGGAATCTCTTTTATATCCGAACACTTCGATAAGACATTTCATTTAATAAGAATGCTGTTACGATCACTGACGTAGCAAATACTGTTTAATATTCTATAATTTTCATTAAAATATTAGTCCATACGCTGGCTTAATCCGAAAAGACGAGAAAAATGATGATGACGCTTTTTCCACTAAAATAAAAATGACGATGACATTCCCTGTAACGAGTTCATTTCGTCTGGCGAAAATTTCGTAATGATTCATATTTTCGATGTACAAGAGATGGCCTTGCGCAAGAAAGGTTATTGTTTGCACGTATGCAAAATATTCTCGTTACTATATATCGTCCACACGGTGTGTTTTCTCCGATAACGTCTACAGTTTCATGGACATCGTTATAATATCATTTCAGAGGAAACAGTATCGAGGAGGAATCGTGAACGAGCTCTTTATGTAAAAGTTCTTCACCAAAAAAACATAATGCAATGAATCATACCGAATTTTGTGTGAATATATTTCATTGGTTTGTAACTATTTAAACACCCGCATAGGAGGCTTGGCTGAATTTTTATAGGCTGGCCCAAAAAGACTCGAGTTTGACGGATGAACATTTTCCTATACTATGGCCAGTTTATGTGATGACAAAGTGCGCAATATCTAAATTGTTCTGACATTTATCTATCATTTTGTGCAGGATCTGAGCACTGCAACATCGTTGGACTAAGTGTGTAGAGCGCAGGGGACTATGTTGAACAATAGCCACCATACTTGCTAAGGCATTGCGCTCTGGCCATGAATTTTTTCAGTTTCTTCTCGTAAACTGTTTTGTACCCGCGCACAGAGTTTTCACACGAAGAAAAAAAATAATCCTTTTTACACAGCATATCTGTGATCGTGAATCGAACCGCCAGTAGCCTGTTTTCTCGATTAGAGATACGACTACGGGAAAGAGGCAATGCAGGTCAATATTTTTTGCCGTTTATGATGCACGTGGGAATCCACTGCCGAATATACTCCGTCTGCCCAGACAGTTGTTTTTACTATGCCGTTTTCTGCACCGTTATAACTCCTTTGGACCAAGAGCAAATGAACAGGTCACTCTGTCACGAAATCAATGTCGTCACCTGACCGGTGGTCACGACCGACTCCGAGCGGCGACCATAATTATATAAGAAAATATGCCTTGATTAAACATGTAAATGTCGTTCACCTACGTCATATTATTACACACATCCAGGTTTCTCTCAATTGACAATTTTCGGCTAAAATTTTAACAAATTTTTTTTTCTTATCTATGGACAATTGCCAAACTCCGAGTCTCATAAATCACAGCTGTCAGTACGAGTATAGAGAAGCATGTCTGTGGATTTATGCAACGTTAACGAGTCGTGTTGGAATGATTTCGCGAACGTCGATCATATAAAAGCGACCCGTCACAAAGACCGTACAAAAAATGACGTCTATGGATTCATACTACGATCGAAATCCGATGATTCCTTATTTTATATATACCACGATTATATGTGTCTTATTCAATTAGTTAATTACTTTTAACTATTAAATTTTTATTTTTGTTATTCATTTATTCTTTTAAATTTTGTATTTAATCTTTTTTGCATTTTAACTTGGCATTTTTTGCAGTCATACATTATTGACATTTTTTGCATTTCTCGCATTCAATTTTTTTTGGCATTACTATGAATTTTTTGCATTTTCATATGTTATTTAATTTATTCCTTTTTTTCAATTTTTGCATCTTTATAATTTTTGTAATTTCTTGACTTTTATTTATTTAGCACCCTCCTGTAAGGTTGTATTCTGTGAAATAGACCGGAAGAAGCCCCGACCAACGAGAAATCACAATAGTGTAAACGCGAGGGAATTCAAGAACATAAAATTCCAGTAGTTATTTGGCTAATAATCTAATGAGACGTATTATAGCAAAAAGGAATAAATGATAGGCAAGCGCAGTTTTCGTCATCAGACAAAGGCGATTTTTATACAAAAACAATTAGGCCAAGATCTCTTAGTGTCTGAGACATCAAGACATCTCGCAGCGATTTTTATTGGAGTGAACAAATGCAAGATTGATGATGGGAATCTCCGTTTTGTCATAATTTAATTCCAAACGGTTCGTTTAATAATTTTTAGCAGACAGCCCGAGACGTGGTTTCTCACAGATGAAACACTGACATCTCGTCAAAGGTGACAAAAATTTGGCATAAAAAAGTTAACATTGTAAATAATACTGAAAGTTAATCAAGACAACAGCAGGCTTGTTACGGGACTAAATATGTAAATTACCATGCACAAATATTGTACTTCTATATGAATAGAAATAAAACTGCTGAATAATTTCGCATTTGCTCGCTGTACTATATTTAATCAGGCGGAGCTAGGGCGTTGAGCATGAGTCGCCACAAAAGAAAAAAACGATCTAGCTTCCTGGTTCTTTAGGGATGCACTTCTGATCTTGACACCACTGCAGATAAATAAATTACTCATGATCCATGAAATTGCATTAATTCCATAGTAGTAAATAAAAAATAAAATTTATATACCACCTAAAATATCAGATTAAAATACCGTAAGGTGGTTAGCAGGTTAGAGAATTAAAGGTTACACTAATATAAACATGTCTACAGGTACAAATGAGATTTATTACATGAGAGTTTGTATACACACAATAATAATATAGTGAGATATCGAAACGTGACAACAGAAGAGAAAAAAATATGGGTTATCCGATGCAAAAAAATGTCTTTTCCTTGAACTCAAATTGTGGACGTAGATCTTATAGCTCGTGGAAGATTAATCCAGAGCAGCACCAGACGCAGCGAAAACCCTAAAGGAGGTAAAGTGACGTTGACAGCAAACAAACAACGCAAGAAATTGATCAGATGACCTCAAGAGCAAGTGGGACGATAGATTGGATTTGATTATTGGCACCTATTTATTATGCTAATGTGTGCCATCGACCAGCAAGAAGTCCACAATTGCATCGATTTAATCGAGATTTTTCGGCACGAGTCTTGCAACATAATAAGATAAATAGGTAATGGTCAGACATTAGAAGGTGACGCGTTCAGCAAGTGGTAGCCAATGAACTTACTTGTCTCAGCAAGTAAGTGATCCCACTGAATCTATCGGCATAAAAGCAAGCCGACAGACAGCTAATATATTTTGGGGGGCGTGTGAGACAAACACTGTAAAAACGAAGTACATGCATAGAAAAAAACACAGTCAATGACAAACATTGCCGTGTGACTATTCTGCATCAGGCTGGTGTGATAACGTGGCACGTACGTAGTTGTGGCAGGTAGTGACGCTCCGATTGCAACAGCCGAAGCAACCTGTCAGCAGTCCCTCGCGTCTCGATGCTTTCTGATTTAGGGTGGGGGTGCGGCTAGTACCCGAAGTTCACATTATGGGCATCTCTCTGTCTTTATTAGCTAATCGCATGTTGGTAAGTGATTCTCGGAATAAGCGCGATATAACTGGCTACATGAAACTAACGTATTCTAGGTCAACGTCGTGGCCTTTGCACGGCGTGCCTGGAAACGGAGCAACTCGTATAATGTGATTCCAGTTTTGGCATCGAAGCCCAAGGATGCACACGAGATATGCGTCTTCCTGAAAACATATTTCCTTCTAGTGGAAAAAATACGATATCAACATACAGGTCATAATGTAGTGGCGAATCATATGATAGACAGCATTATATGCATTTGCGCAAACCGTGTGAGATAATGTGCTGCACACACAGACACCGGCTCCTCACCTCCTTGACAAAATAAAAACTCAATTAGTATAAATTACATCTCATTTGAAGAATTTTTCATAATTAACATTCTCAGTCGTTGTAAATTTCGGTTTGGCTGAAGCCCACATGAGAGCACCGTATTCTCTAAACATTGTCCGGATTCGGGAAATGTAGCGCGATAATGAAAAACACAATAGTTGAAGATACCTCTTCAGGAAAAATCCGTCCGTCTGTAGCCAGCCAACATTGTTCGTCGCGATTAAGAAGGGCACCAACATTGTCATTATGTGGCTCCTGGGTGCGAGGGTGAAAGCCGCGGGAAGATCTGAAGTATATATATATATATATATATATATATATATATATAGATGAAATCGACGATGCTATTAATGAATGTAATCTTAACGGCGTCCACTTGCTTCGGTATAACGTGTGGAGGTTATAGAGGAGCGCTGGTTGGTTTGATGAGTGTCGGGGAGCGAAAAGGGCTTTTTGCTGTGAAAAAAACACCTGATATTTAAAGAATAGACCAGAGGAGTCACACGCCGAATTTACAAACGCAAGAAATATCTATCGACTCATTTGTCGTATAAGGCTGCGAGAATTTGAGAGGTTAAAGGTCTCAAACTATGTGAATTGGGTATAAAATACCAGCGTGAATTTTGGCCTATTTTAGAAGTGAAAAAGGATGTTCGCTCTCAGCCTGATTTTAACTTTGCGGAGTATTTCTCTATGTTGTATAAAGTCGCTAATGTACCTGTCAGTGATACAAAGACTGGGGAGATGGTGGAAAACCATGTGGTTTTTGATCATTTTGTGGAAGAATTACATGGGCCCACCGCAGCCTCAAAATTAATTTGGGCGATAATCAGACTTAAGAGTGACAAGGCGGCTGGGCATTACAATATTTTGAGCGAGATGTTATATAAAGGTTCATATATATTCTTTCAATGCATGCTGAATATATGTAATGGCGTTTTAGCGACTGGTCGATATCCATTGGACTGGGAAAATGCGTTATTATTGCGTGACATAAAAGTGGTACTTGAAATTGGCCGGAAAAATATCATGATTAAGCGATTACTAACAACATGCTCTAAACGGTTTTCGTGCAAAATAAACGAAAAGTTCGCGTCTTCGTCCGAACTTGTTGATGAAATTAGGATTATCGTTTGTAAAAAATGCTGACGCGTCTTGTAAACGGAAGTGGTTTTATAGAGGTTCGAAGGTTGACCGAGTTAAATCATTCAAATTTTTTGTCGTTTTCGATTTGCGGAACCTTCAGCGGCTCCGACTTCCTCGTGAAGGTACAATCTCTGAACACCGTAGAATAGACATAGAGGATGAGTAGGACTTCGTCATGAAATCCCCTTACTCCACGGGTTTGCGGCAGCGTTATTTTGAGAGAAATTATCAGATTCGGTCTAGTATGTTTAAGTTCATCCAGCCGTTGCCGTCAACGAATAAGGCAGATTCGTTAATACTCGCCCGAATTGTTTTTTATGCCTTTAAACAGGGCAAGTTGTTTCACCCGCAGCCAGTATAACTGTACCACACTAACATCGAACGTCTCGGTAATTTGCTGGATGTGATATTTTGGACACCTTATTTGGTAATTAGCCATATATCCTGCATAACTACATGAATTTCCTGGATCTTACAAACCAATTTCCACCATGCGATGTTATTACTAATACCCAAAACATACGTATAATTGCGTGTGTAGTTATCTGCCCTGAAAATAATTTTATTCGCTCGAATCAATCACTGCTTCAGCGATGGTTACTGGTTAAACAACCTTGGCAACTTTAATAACTAGGCACTTGTATACAGCGACAAGCATCTTTGATTTGGACACAGAATGTTATTCCAAGAAAACACGCACCTCTCGGGAGGGAATGATTTTAGAAATTTCACAAGTAATTTTTTCGTGCAGGTGCTGTATCTTTTGAAGCTTGCATGACTCATCTCAGTAACGACGTTGGGACTCATGATGAAGTTGTCCAAGGGAGAACACTGTGAAGCTATTTTGTCCTGGGAACCATCCAGCCGCACGCCCATGCTACGTGAAAGAAAGGTGCTACTTTATAATTAAATGTCAGTCGCACGTACAACGTTGCCCTGCTATTTTTATAATAAACGATTCCACGACAAATCTCTCTCGATATTCGAGCACAAAAATCTTGCACAGTTCTTATAGTGGAAGGCGCCAGAAAAAATCCCTGGGTTTTGCCGATTCGAACTCGCAAACTCTCGCATGAATGGCAACGTTTCCAACCACTGCTCCATCGGCGCCAACTATTCCACTATATTCTAAATCTGATTGCGGCATACATTGTAAAATACCAAATCAAAATTTAAAGTGTGAATATGATAAATCATGGATAATTGAGCGTGTGGATGCAGGCTTAAAATGGAATATTGGTAATAATTTATGATTTATGTATTCCATATTTTTTCATTTAATGTTCTTTCTTCTTATTGCTGTTAAAAATAATAATCATATGCGCGTACCGATAAAACTTACTCGAAGAAAATGTAATACATTTTTACTACAATATAAAATACCGACTGACGCCAGTTACAAACCTTCTGCTATCTTAGATGACCTAACCCGACAGCTAACAAGCTATCCTTTAATTTGGCTGCATAAATACCACTGTTATGCTGAGGCTCAAAGAACAATCGACTCGTTTGCAAAAAATAAATATCTTTACTCAGTATCACTCACCTGATCATAACTGCCTGTGCTACCTTTCTCATTGTCAACGCGCTAAAATCTAATTCAATGACAGACACTGATCTTTGCGTGCCGACTGACCCTAGGGTTGCCCATGTGCTCATTCCGTCCTTTAATCCACGTCCTTTCGTGTTTAATAATTCGTACCTGTCAAAAATCTTTGCATCCAAACGTGGATTGCCTCTACACTTCCTAAACGACATAGTGTAACATATATTTTGTTATAGTAAATAACCACATTTTTATGGTAATGCCTGAATTGCCTACCTTACAGTACTTGTATTTGGGATGTCTATTCCATCGTGAACAATAGTGCTTAATCTCAGACCTGTAGCACTATTCCGGGTGTCTCAGTAAGGCTAAGCATCTCAAATTATTTGTCTCTGCAACCCGTCCAAAATGCTAATCAGTCCTTAAAGGGATCGCGGAGATGGTGACACTCACGTACATAGTAATTGGGCTAGCTGACGATATGGATATCAAGCCGTACATTCGAAAAGTGCACAAATGCTCATGAAGCGTATGCTCATCCTCGTCGCTCATTATTTTAGTCAGTAATTCAGATGCTAATCGGGACGGGCTAGGTCATAAGGTAGAGCTTCGGTTTGAGAATAAACAGTCCAAGGGATTTTTTACCCCGAGAAATACCTATATTGTGTTAATTCATTCTAATTTATATCATTTTCCATGCTAAACAAGCATGAGTGTGTACTGAATTATTTGTTTCCATACGACGGATCGACCTGCACCCATTGCGGTCATCCCTACGCAATAACCTCACTATTTTTAAGTAATCAGCCATAGTACTTTGAAGTGTAGTGTGTACGTAAATGTTACAATCCGACATTGGAAGTGAGTTATTGTCTAGACAGCTTTGTATATTAAATCACCCAGTAAAAACGACGAGGTGTTCCTGGCTCTCCCAATTACTGTTAAACTGAACGGCCGCTTCGTGCGTTTTTGAAGAACAACTGGTCAATCTCCGAAAGTCTTTCGATAGGTAGTGACCCTTGTCGCCAACTCCACGCATCGGCTTCTGCATGTCAGTCCAAAATTATGTCGTATGCAGAAATGCAAAAAATGCTGCAAGGCGCATATTTAGAAAGTTATACTAAATTAAGGAGTGGAAAAAATCCGTTTCTTTGTGTCTTCACCTATAGCTTTACTGGACAATCTAGCTCTCTCTCCCTCCGGACATCAACGCATGTCGCTGGCTAAATATCTTCAAATCAAAATTTTAAAATGTACTCTTCACTCGCGCTTATGCAAAAGCTTTAACATTCCAAAGTAATAATTTGTCTTGCATACCTATCCATTACACACTCTGCAAATTATTTTTTAAATACAATGTCATCTAGAATCTTTTTGATTTGTATATTTTCGTATATGCATCGAAGAATCTGAGAATAATCGAAAAGACTAATTCAAGACAACCTGGGTATCTGTGTCATATAAACGCACATTTATGCAAAAATAACAAATAATTAGTGCTTAACATTGCAAAAAAACATCCTCATTCAGTCAACGTCTTTCGCGGTGCCAGACGAGGCTTCCATGACTTAGGCCAGAGTCGAATTTTTGACGTGAATGCCGCCTTTACATTTCGCTTTACATAATAATTATGGCTGACGTAAAAGTCGCATTGTTATAAACTTAACACATCGGCAAATAACGAAAAAATAACTATTCACATTCTAATTTTTATACATACCTCCAGAATTTGAATGTTAGGCAGTAGTTTGAACGCGATGTTTACTGACCCCTTCAAAGACTTGAATGTATCGTCGACCTACGTGATCAGTTTATTTTATACGAGTAGTAATCTGCAATTTTCCTTGATTTGGAGAAAACATATATTTACTAGAAATGAGGGCAACTCTTTGGATAGTGTTTTTTATAATAGACGCATTTCCTATTACGATCAACATATGTTTATTTGCTAGTTAGGAAAATGTTTCTAATATATTCAGGAACGTTACGAAACTTCGTTCACGCCATTACGTGTGCGATTTGTTGGGTAGAAATATTGACATAAACACACGGACCAATGTCGTTGATAAGAACCAACACATCCACTATTAATCATACAGACTTTAGGTACAAGATAGATGCAACAAGTAAAATCTCTGTGGAAAATCCGGATGTCCGAGAATGGGGTTATGGCGTAATTGAATCATATAGCTTTATCTTATGCCAGCCGGATCATTAAACCACAACTTAGATTAACACTGAGAAGTAACCAGGGAAAACTCACAAAAGCTTCTGTCATCAGGGCGAATTGCGTGAGGTAAATGTTCCCTAACCCTTCCTTCTTCAGCTGTCGTAGCCTGGATTTTGCTCTGAGAGAACAAATATACATTGACACAAATGTGACAAATACACAAAATGCGTATATTTCGTATCTTTTTAAAACGTACGATATCTCCTGGATATAATTTTGCCCCACGAGTCCATATGCGTGTCCTCTACTTATGTTGAATGATCTTTAGCAGGTTCGAACAGGTTGTGATGAATGGGGATTGACTCACCTGCATTTTTGATCAAGTGATTTGATTTGTGATCCTTATAGCTTTGAAATGAGATCACTTTTGGTATTGTTATCTCAAGTTAGTAGGTACCATTTGTTGTTTTGTGCTCTGGATGGAACCAACTGCGCAAAATGCAGGCAATAATATCAATTTGCTGCCACTGC
This sequence comes from Epimenia babai, assembly GCA_011762755.2. NCBI lineage: Eukaryota > Metazoa > Mollusca > Solenogastres > Cavibelonia > Epimeniidae > Epimenia > Epimenia babai. The sequence continues at coordinate 9,867 of WURV02200951.1, forward strand.
CTACCCAGGCAATGTCGGTTTAGTCCGTAGTTACTTTCGGAATCCGACATTCGATTGTATCGGCCTGCGCGTTCTCCAGATTTTAATCCGAGAAAAGATGCGAGAAATATACTAGACAAAGCGATATCAGAGCGCTTAAACCGCTCAATGGGGTACCATTCCCATATGACTTTGTCAAGGCGCACGGAGTATGGCAAGGCTCTGCAATTCTATTAATAGTCCTCGGAGAGGTCATACCGCCTGATAGACTCTCGAAAAAGTACATTTATCTTGCTTTTGGTAAAAAGATATGTACGTATTTATTTATTTATTCATATATACACATATATCTCACAATCTCAGTGCCTCTGAATCGAAGATCATTTGGCATTTGTAGTGAATCTGTCTCTTCAGTAAATCTTCGTCCCGCTTGCGGCGTATTTTTTCAAAATTTGCTAACAACTCCGATACTGAAACTATAAAACAAAAATGAAAATTCTTATTCGGCAGATCGTGAAAAAGAGATATATTTTCACGTGCTATGTAAACGAGACGCAAGAAGTTTGCTGTCTGAAAAGACTAGAAACTGCGTTTAATAACTTTAATATTTAAGAGTAAAAAACTGACAAGTATAAATTATTCTGGCACAGTCCCTGAAAACACCCCTTCATCGCCAAGTCAGGTACAGCTCTAAAATGTACTTTATTCTTGTATTGAACGGCAGTAATTATATTTATTATATAATGTTTATTTTAACATCTCCTAGATACCTTAAAGTTTACCCGAATTGGAGTCGAATTGAGTTTGTTGAAGATTAGACCTAGGCGTTTTATAAACTCTGTGTCCACCAGTTTCACTGGATGGCTGGATGAGATATCGAACACCCCCATAAACCAGATATCCTTCCTGAAGAAAAAAAAAGGTTTATATAAAGGCGCAAAGGGCAGGTAGTCTGTTCGACACACCTTCAGACACTAGAATGATCAATCGCGTTGTCAACGATATATCTACCTAATGTGTAACATAATTCCATCTTTTTCTTTGCCATTGCTGCTAATTTATAAAAGGCATAGGCATTACAATATTAGGCCTCGTCGTTAGACAAGACCACTTTATAAGTCCGGCGGGATTAATTATTATTGCTCACAATTTTATGAATGACCAATATCGAAGATTACAGATAGATTGAGTGGGCTTAGTAAAACGCAGTTTTGTTGTACTCACGATATTTTCATTCGTAATGTTGTCTCGTCGGATGATGAAAACGCCATTTGGCTCTTTGCTGGTGTAACCGGCCCAGTCACTCTACACAAATCAACGGATGGAGATAACACTTCCCATAGCGTGAAGCAAAATTATACACTTGAATCACACCGCCGGATCAACCAACATGCTCGCGGGATATATTTTTGTTTACCGATATTTCAGAATGGTCATAGTGACATAAATTCTCGATGTCCCACGTCGCAGAGCAGTGCGTGCGTGTTATTCAATTCTGATTACCTCTATCGATTACTTGTAGCTAAGCCTAATTATACCAAAGGGCGTGCCTTTTATACAGAAAAAAATTAAATTGAATTAATGTTAATACAAGCCAAGGTCCATCGATGGTCGTAATTCACTCCTTGCCTCGTTAATACCTGTCTACACACTATCAGAAATCGTTATGGGGAACCAGTGGTAATTACGATGCACGATAATATTTCCAACTGATTAAATGAAACGACGTTATTTATTCTAGAAAAGCTTTGGGGGAAACATGATGTTATCGTGAGTTTTTTTTCGCCATCCAACCACAAAATAACTGGTGGGTTTTTTGGGAGGAGAGGGATGTGAGCAACGGTACAAGCTGCCTTATAACGAACGACCAGTATTTGGAATACACTAACAAAAATTCGTCCAACAGGCGGACACTGTAAAAGGTCCGAAAAAAATTAATGCATTACGCACTCGGTAGCCGTGAGACGAGAGAGAGTCTTGGTATCGAGACAGTCTTGTCCTGACGGTTTCTCCGTTAAGCCAAAATTCAACGTCATAGTACCGGGGCATGACTTCCGAGCCTTCGTCCAGTTTGGATATCCGTGTCACAGCATGATTCCCGCTTCCTATACCGGAAAACTCGTGTAAATTCGTATATATTGCTTTTATATGTATCACCAATACGCAACATCGAATTATTATTTATCAAAATTTGAACATAGTTGTAGACGGATTTGCATATAACATGAACAAGGCATTGTTATATATAATTCATTGCCGAATATAGTAGGAATAGGTAGGAAATGGAATATAGCAATTTGCGTCTCAAAAGTAATGTATAGTAATAATGGAATTGTAAATAGAATATTACTCTTGTTTTTCCCTTATTTATAAATCCCCATAATGAGTGAAAATCATACGGATAATGAATACCCAAGTGAATCCAAACAAAAATCAGAGCAAAGCGTAGCGACGCCAAATAAATTATCTGTCTCACTAGCATATTATGTGGCGTGTTTCGAGCCTAAAACGATTTAAACTCAACTTGACCCATGAGGGTCAAAGATAAATCTGCGGTTATGTAAGGGCTTCATGAATTTCGCATTGTGATTTCGACGATAGATGGTCTCGGGACATCTTCTACGGAGCATGCCTTTCCGGCATTGCATCGTGTTACTGTGAATAATAAACCGAGCCAGGTTGCCACGACGACCCCGGACTTTGCTCAAGTGCCTAGATTTTCGTCGGATGTCGGAGCGGGTCTGACAAACTACGCTGGAGAACGGCGCGAGTTAAAACAATCGCGGACTTGGAATCGCTCGCCATTAACTTTTATCTTAATTGTTTATAGCTAAGGTGACACTTCCTGCTATGAAACAAGAATACACGTATTTAGGGCAAATATTTATTCTTAATAGTCTTCAAAGCAATCTCAAAACACACTTATTTAGCATCGCACTCGCTAAATAGGTCAACACCACTTTATTAATTTGCCTAAAATCAACACTTTCAAAGATAGATGGCATGTTTCTGTTTCCATTAATTATTCGTATTTTCAGCGACTTTTCCTACATATGACTTCCTTTTCGATATTGTTCTACTTTCCACTGTGTTGTTCAATATATTATCTATTCTGTGCTCACATTAAATGTACATAATTGTATCTCACATTGATCTACATTACCTGTATACAGCCAGGTGTTAATTTTATATAATTTGAATACAGTCTGCTCTCGGTTATCCGTATTGTCAGCACCGAATATAAGCGGTAATAACTGTCTCGCGGCTAGACAATGGCGGCCTACTGCGCTGGCTGCCCGTGGCAAGCACGCGTGAAATTGCGGTGAGAGGGTTTGATCGATAAGTTTCGCAAAAATACGTAGTTTGTTAAATAGTGATCGTTACCATAACAAACACATCGTTGATTATTATTGGTCGACGGTATGTATAACTGAGTTTTGTTTAAAACAGCCGTCAAACACGTGATTACCGATATACGATCTACAGACTTCCGTCGTAATACACATGGGCGTATTCACATCGGATCACCTGACCGCTTACTTAGGATTAACGATCTTTCATTGAAAATTTACACCGACAAGCAACGGACTATTACTGATTTTTTTAACAACTGAACTCAAATACTGTTGTTTTTATTTGATTTTTGTTTTTTTAAACATTATTAACATTGTGAACGCACTTATCAATGATTTTGACATTTCACGTATTACCTAATGCGTGGCTTGAACCTATAAAATGTTTATAAATAAAGAAAAACAAATAAATTTCGTCTGTCATTAAGAGCCTTGTATGATTCGTTCACTGAAATTAGGTCAATCCGTTTTCTCCGATGGTCTCGTTTGTCCAACGACAACACTAGGAACCGGGAGATCGGATAACTGAGAGCGGATTTTAGTTACAGATCTGTCTTACAAGTTCACACTACCGTTCCATGTAAAGTGCGTTTGACAGCTAAGCTAATAAGTACACTTTCATTAAATAAATTTATTTTCATTTTATATAACTAAATCAGAATGAGAAGGGTGTCAAGCTCAGTGTTATGGATCCATGCCAAGGAAAACAACGAAAAAACGCACACAATGCGCAGCGCATTATTCTTACATCTGCATTGTGGGAGGACCGGAAAGAATTGCACATAAAAGCATTTGGTTAATAAAATCAATTAACGTATATCAATCAAATAGTGATATTGATATTTTGGTAGTGTGATGCTATTTTGATTTTTGTTTACTTATCGTTCGTACAAATACCTAGTTCGTTGGTTACCAATAGGCTGATGACAGAGGTAATCGTTGTGCATGCCATTCTTGGCCTTTCACAATGCTAGCCGATGATGCCGTTGACGCAACAAATGAATTAGCCTGAGCGGTGGAAGATAATACAGTATGGTGAAAACACACCGAGTCTAGGCCGACAATTGACCGTTTTTCATTCGCTAGTGACTCCAAACACCTACACACAGCCTGCATATCAAGGACACTGCCGCTAAGTCTTTGATTGGCCATAGTAATTTACAATCAGATGATGACGTAGCGGGACGTAATAGTGCCTTCAAACTATGCGATTTTTTGCCTAACTTGTATGATCAAACAGTCGAAAAGCATTTGAAGCACGTTCGAAACTCTCAACTTGTTTCGGAGATTTGTTGAAAGCTTCAACCAATGACGAGGTCAGGATATTCTTGCTCGTCTTCTATTGGGCGAAGTTTGATTATCAATTTTGGCAGTCGCTACTGCCCGCAAGCTATACTCGGTCTGGCAGGTCCCAAATGTTACATTATTTCGACAATTTGATTTCGTTAAGTTTGACAGTGTGAAGACAACGTCAATACTCCGCTTCAGCAAGATCAACATGTTCAACAAATCGCACCGTGTAAAGGCGCTAGAAGCAAGATAAAAACTATACAGGGAGTATCTCAAGCACTACCGAGTCAGAAGGAATAATCCCGAACCGCACAACACTGCAAGAAATGCCCAGATCCCCATGGGCGATTCACAGCGAAACGCTCCGACCAATACTCCAACTACCTTCCTCCAATACGAAGACCTGAATAGTAGTTCATTTTTACGACACTAAATAAGTAGATTTGTAGAACATTGCCTAACTACAATTTTATTTTAAAAAAAAAAATACTGGAGAAAATTTTAGAAATTTATTTAAATTACACGACTCTCAAACACCGAAAGTTTGTCCAACCTCAGTGCCCGTATGGTACCCTCAGAATTGGCGCATAAATATGCCGACATGCCATTGGCTGACCCAAATTTCGCTGCGCGGTTGCCCTGGACGACCGGGTCGGTCTATTACGAACTACTACGAATTTAGCTGTATACTCTCTCTGCATGCGTTTTAGGTCTCTGGCGTCGTCGACTCTCGGTCCCGACACGGAAGTTTTTTGGAAGCTGCCTTTGCACCTTTGTAAATGGGGCTAATTCATTGGTCGTATCGGTTATAGCTTTATTTTTGAAATGACCAATAACGATCACCACAACTTATTATTTCGCGTCTTTCTCACAAAATATTTATTGGAAAATGTTAAATTTCTTCCAATAAACGCATAAATTCTGTCGTTATTGCTATTTATATAAATATGGAAAAAAGACGATGAATGGGAGAACAAATAATACATCGTTAATAGCTTTTCTGTGTATGAAACAATAGGTTGGGAGTTTCGGGCTAGGATTAGTTATACACAGAGGGAATGCCAAACAGAACAAATTTATCCCCCTCAATCGCTCGAGTGTGCTGTAACGCAGCCGGGTTGTGAGATACAGACCAGGTTAGACGGTTTAACTTCATCGATTGACGTCAGTGGTATAATATGTCGACAGACATCCTACGTGCGCCGTGGACTTAGCTAAATCCGTAAGAGTTGACGAGTATTTAGAATGAGATGACACGCAGATGTAATTATATATTTATCCGCATCTAGTAATACTTTTACTCTTGACCTACCATACGTGTCCTCAGCGGCAGGATTGAATATCCCGTAACACGTCGCTGCCGCTAAGCCAGCGAGAAAAAACAAGGTTTGATACATCTTCAATGGCGTAGCTGATGAGAATTATTGTAATACTACACTCTCATAACTAGTCTCGAAAATCGACGACGGCGATTGGTTAATAGCATTGTGCCGAAATATCCTCGTGTCAATTCCGGCGTGTCGTGTGATTGTTTGTCGCTGATGGGTAGCGTTAAAAGTTCCTGCCTGTACATTATCAAATTATTGAGTTCGATATTGCAAGCCATGTGTCGAATTTGCTTACACAATATTCCACAACGTGTTCAAACTGTTCAATCGACATTGAAAGCGACATACACAGAGTGCAGTCTAGTACCAGACTTGGATAAGCTAGAAAAAAATTGTTCGATTTATCCAAAGTGAAATTCGGATTTTAGTGAATTAATACGACCTAATTATTACTGCTTTTTATGATCACAATTAAACTTTTAATTATGAAGATACTCTTGTTCGTAAATAATATAGATTGCAGCTAGTGATGAGTTTGGGAAAAAAACTCATTTTTTTATTTAGCCGATAAAAGTTTTATTATTATGCTATTGGAAAAATAATTATTGTGGAACAACGAAATCAACCTCGTTCATGATTCGTGACAGGAAACGGCGTCATTAACCGCAGACGAGTTTCTCGTCTTTCAATGGCTAAGATTGCGATTGCCCCTGTAGTTCGCGCCAGTTGGGCAGTGGTGAGAAGCGTTGCCTTTCATGCGAGAGGTTGCGAGTTCCAACCGGCACATACCAGAGATGCCTTCCGCGATAGGAAATTGAGCAAGATATTCGTGCTTGAATATTTAGAAAGATTCGTCGTGGAATCGTTTATTATAAGAATACACTGTTAGGCATGTAACATAGTAGTGTTGTACGTGCGACTGACATTTAATTATTAAGTAGCACCAAAACCTCGACTTTTCCCTCTTCTTTAGTTATATGAAGGACAGAACAGTTAGCGACCTCGCACTCTGCCTGTTTGCGCTAAAATATTTTTAGCAATATTGCCGGCAAACAGTGCGAGGCCTATTTCAAGGTGAAATGCGTGTAATAATTTGAGAGTTCACAGACAGACACGTTCAGATAATCAGTTAAGGAGCACGTGACAAATGATTAATCGAACGATATACATCGCTTCATCTGTAAATAAATTTCTTACAATTCCCATAACTGAAAGGCATTATATGAAATCTATTTTTTTTTCAGTTATTGTATGATAAGTAAACGGTTTGCAATATGCGATACTGCTCTGGTGCCACATCGAAGGATCGATAAGTCCCTCCTACCCGAAAATTGCGATTTCGATCAGATATAGGCGTTATAGTGTGTTCTATTTCTTCAATCGCAGTCAATCGGTACAATATTGCTGTAGACTTTCGTGGTATTCATTACCAGATCGATATTTCATTCACTACACGGTGTATCGTATTCTGAGTCTTCAATATGATAGCAAAAGACAAGTAATTTCAAGAAACAATATTAGGATATATTATAATGAATTTGTTTTGCGTTGGACCCGTCCGTATGGCTGACGACTACAAGCTATACATTTGAAATCGAAAAAATCCATTCTCAGCCAGTGAATTTCTGCAGACGATTTAGCTGTTAGAAGATAGTCATATGTGGATGCTCGACAACTGGACTTTTCCAATCTCTCTGACTGATAAGCGTCCCGCAGTGTCCTGAATATGGAACACTGGTCCATTATCGTGAGTATCGTGCGATTACGTCGTCTGTCAGACACCACTTTAAGACAACGCGGCTCAGCAGAAACACTCATATTTATACGTATTGTAATTGCTCCACATTTGATGTAACAACCCATGTAACTAATGCAGTCTGGTACAATGTGCTTAAAAACCCCGCCTTAATCATTCAAAAATTCAACCTTTTATACTGGTTTTACTGGCATCAAACGCTATATGCATTTTTTTCCTTTTGAATTGTGTTTATTGTGTTAAAAATAATATTCGTTCAACATGTGTAGGTCTTTTACCCAATTCTATTTTTATAGCATATACGCATGTATGTTTCTGAATTTAGATAGGCGTCCAGAAAAAAAGACTCTAAGCAAGACAGCGAAGGGGTTTTCAATATACATGTCACCACTGTAGATACTTTTCCATATAAAATTTATTTATTACATATTTTAATTTTCCAGTCGTAATTTAAGATTTCTAAAATATAGGAGAGTTAGCTGCAGAAACACAAATCGTTTGTAGTACTTCATCAAACATCACAGACGATGGCCCTAAGCAAAGATCGCCGACCACCAGTGCTTTCATCGAATAGCTCATCGATATGCACCGACATATTGATCGAAGCTATCAGCACCTCCCATCCTTAGGTTGTAGTGTCGGATGATGGAGAATTGTGTGATGGCAACTAGTTTACACTCCTCACGTAACCATCTAATGGCGTCTGCCTCGGCTCAATCCAGCATGATTAGAGAGGGTACTGACAAGAATATACGTTGATGCTTTTTTAAAACCATTTCTCAACGATTTTCTTGTTATACTTGTACTGGATTGTCTCTCTTGCAGCATCCTTTTGAGTAACGTCACTTTTTCTGGGGAGGCCATGAGTAGATCAGACATAGTCTTACCGCAAATGCAATACCTTCCTCATTTCTTAGTAGCGTGATGTGAATGGTTCTTTAAATAGCCGGCGAGAAGTGCACAGAAAAAACCTACACCTCTAGTACTGTCAGAAGAATAGGTTTGTTCTGCGCATTTCTCCCCATCTTTATGAGTAACCAGCTCAACGGGTGACAATAACTGAAACTGGTTGTCACAGGTGACATGGTAAGGAACGTTGTTTTTTCTAGCTCCGACAGCAGCTCAACGCTCCACCAATACCTAGCTCAGAGGGCTTTCCCTCGATGAATCCCGCTCCAACACGTTGCTTCAAATTCGATCAAGTACCCCAATGTTTTATATCGTAATTACTCAAACTTTGAAGTCAAACTGTGGAAGCTTTTCACGTATACATTGCATGACGCAGTGAATCTGGGTAGTAGTTAATTATAGAAGTATTATGTAGGCTACTGCTTTATGATGATAGACGGAAAGATATGTTACCAAAACTGAATTAATACGCCATAATATCGTAAAAACACTAGCAATGACGAATATTTCAGCATTCCCAACACATAATGATCGCCTAATTCTCGTAATTATCTCCTATGAAGTTTGAAATATTTTTTATATTTGCATGAGTTGTGGCGATCTTTCAAAGTAGGATACCTTTTACAGAAAGGTGAAAGTTCCGTAAAGAACAACATTTATAGACCGCAACATTCAGCCAAGGCTCTCAGATGTGCTTTATATAAAAAGTGTATGGAAGCTATATTCAGCTCGGATAGAATTCCTTCGACACTCACGTATCACTCGGTAAAAGATATTTAGCGTCTTAGCGTCTACCCATGGTGGAGACAGGCTTAATCCAGCAATCGGGGTGAAACCTGCTGAAGGGTCATCGCAGAAAAGTCGACAGGTGGTAAGTTTTGAATCCGCTATCTTTAGATTACGAGCCCAGTGCTCCTTGCACTCGACTATCTACTTCCCTCGTTAAGCTGCTTCACAGATATACAAACGAAGTCATTATATCAATGTGAACACTAATGTTATCGTGGAGGGAATATCCCTTTACAATAAAAAAAACATACCCTCTCTTTCCTAACATCCCCGAAAAAACACGCGCATAAATTTGGTCATAGCGGCTAAATGTGTGCAATGTATAATATTCAATAGGTGATATGTCAGGTTAGGTATATACCGCGAATATATCTTTATTAGAACATGACATAATGTTTTCTATGACACTTTTTATGTGTCATTCGTAATTTTTTTATAAAAATCTATCCTTTCCTTGTCCGATCACATTAACTCCGTATGCCGGTCGTGCTCCATTCAATTACGCTACATAGAACGCATAAGACCGTATATTAATCATGCTACTGCCGAGACAATAATCTGTTCTCTTATCCTCTCTTGTTTGGACTATTGTAATTCTCTGCTAGTTGGGGCTCTGTCGGGTCTGATTCACAGACTACAGCTTCTACAGAAAAGTAATTTTCTCATATATCGAGGCATTTGAAGGACTCCATTGGCTGCCTGTTTCAGAATGTATTCTTTATAAGGTTATGACTTTTGTTTTCCAAGCCTTTTATAAGACTGGTCCGACATATATTAATGATATGATTTCTGTGCACGTACCCCCTCGTCAACTTAGGTCGGCAACTTACTCATTGGCTGCTGTCAAAAGGTGCCGTCTTTCTACTACAGTGGCCGTTGTTTTCGTTTCGTTTTCCATATAAAATTAGAACTGTTCGTAGCCTTTCTTGTTTTAAGCATCGGCTCGAATCATATCTATTCACTTTGCCGTCTTAACTCGTTCTACTTATTTTGTTGTTATGGATGGTCACATTCGATTTTTGATTCTTTTTTTGTTTTTTTTTACCGTGAACCGCTCTTTCAGCATGTTGATCATGGAGTCGGAGCGGAATATAAATAACCTATTTATAATTTTTTATTATTAAAACACAACGTGCACGAAACAAAATGGGCACAGCTCAGATGAAACCATAGCACAGTGACTTTGGAGGTTTAATTATGTTGTTCTTCGGGTGCCTCATATCTTACCCCATAAAAATAACGTATCTAAAGTCATCCACATACATTCCCTCAGGGTGGGGGGGGAGGTGTTGCTTTAAGTTTGTTTGCTCTAAATTGAGTTGCTTTACTGTTTTTTTTTTCGACAGATGTGTGCCGACCCGCTACTTCGGCACGCTGTGGCAGATAAAGCCTTTGATGAACATTGTCAGCAACAAGCAGTAGTATCGCGTATATGCACTTTTGAGGAACTCCAGAGAATAGAGCTTTTTGTATATCATCAGGCAAGAAAAGTGCTGTGGTAAAATGCAAAATTGAACCGTTATTCTTCACTCGGTATTATAGATATAAAGAAAAAACACAAAGTCATTTTTGGATCATTATATTTTTGGTTTATAGAAACTACGAAGAAATTTATATCGTAGTTCACTCATCCTTTGTCAGCCGGTCTTCTGTTTTAGCCAATGACCTGGAAGGACGAAATTTTATATACTCTTGATATGTGATATTTTAGAGTACCACTTAGCCCTGTGGGTGACTTTTCTATACCGTTATTCTACTCGAATACCGGAGTGCGCAACCTACGGATAATGAACGAATTCGACAGAAAATTAGCCAAATAGCAGCAATACTACCGGATTGGGATTCTTCGGGACGCATCGGCGACTTTGACACCACTGCAATGACACAAAATTGTGACGCCAACTGATGGCACGCATGGGTTTTGGCACAAACACCGAATAGTTGCAATTAATTGTATAGAAGCTCGGTGGAAATGTTTTGTAATGCTGCGAAATATAAAAAAAATGGCGATTGCGACACGAATTGAGTTACAAGTGATTCGTATATAATCCAAGATGTAATATCCAGCTATCGTTGATGACGGATCACATGTGGTTCTCACCTGTTTTTGTTCGTCTTTCGGTGACTTCCGTTGTATTAATTTAGAAATCTACGGTCGTCAACTATATGTTTTTGTCATTATTGCAGTAGGTAATCTTTATTACACCATCACACAAAATTGCGTCATATCTATCGTACTGATTTTTTATTGTAATGTATATGATAGTAGATAATGTAGATAGATAATGGAGACTGACTATAAAATGTTTCTGGCATTGGGAATTCACAGTGTATAGCGTTGACCAATCAAAATTGCGTTTGCTAGCAAAGCTAATAATTACACTAAATCAAATAATTATATTACATAATTTTTATCGGTTATTACATAATGACGAAGGCACTATCGCTCTTTACCGGCACAGATTCATGCTGTATATCGAGAAAATAACTTAGTTATTATATCGACTGCCCAACATGGTATCGATTACTGCTCATAGTAAGCTTACATATTCTTTGCCGGCATCGGGTCCTTTGCAGAAGGTGCCAGGAAGTGGGGGAATTCGTACTACGTTGTTCCAGATTTGACATTGTAGTCCGAAGTAGCATATATTTCGCTCGTCCTTAAAATTAACAGATGAAGAATTTCAGTATGAAAGCGCGATCGTTTATGACAGGCGAATTTATCATGCACTTACGCCCAAGCCGTCTAACTAGACATGCAATGCTGTATAAGTTCATGCTGTTTCTGGTAACACTGTGTTATTTTATATTTCAAATTGTGAGACAGGTCGATCCAAGCTCATTCACCATAAAAAAACGTATAACTGCAAGCAGCTGCGTACATGGATGTCAAAACTTTAGACACCATTGGCATCATTCGAGATAAGTTAAGAAACAGATTTAATATAGAAACTCCCCACGAGTGGACGTTTATCTTGTGGCGAAAACGAAGCTGTGACTTTTGAACGCATTGCGGATAATCCACGATGATATAGAACCCCGAAAAGCCGGAGAACAAGCGTAAATATTTTATAATTCGGTCACCACTTTAATAAGTAAAGAGGTCAGCTCAACCGTTACTTCGCCTGGAAAAAAAGTTATCCATATGTGTTACGTTGCTCGCTTTTCGGGATTTCATTTCAACTGAATTAACGTGAAGTGTGATACGCATGGTTCTCCCTTCTAGAAAAAGACATAGTAGAGTGAGCCACATATGTAGGCCGACTGAAGATGTTTCGAATCAGTGGCGTGAATGGGAGCTCGAATGTCTGCCCAAACACGGTGGGCTTATTAGAGTTTTCCCGCCTCTAATAACTGAGGCTAATCCGTTTGTTGTGTTAATCACATGAGAAATAGAATCAGTTTGAATTGAAAGTGTCATAAATTGCCTACACAGCGATTACATTGATAATCTTCCTAATACTAACAAACTAACTTCTATGTGCTAAATAAATTCTAAAGCCGGTGATATAGTAGTGATAAGTACACAGGACCAAATATTTTCTATCGCGAAGTTAATGCCATTATGCTGTACCATCGGTATATTGTAATCAGTAATATTCGTTAAATAGAAAACCTGCTCGGGAAGTGGCCGCCCGTTTACAGCTAGCCAGCATTGATCATACCGGCTGAATACAACACCCATGTCCTTCGGTTTGCGGGAAATGCTGGGCTTTGCTTGAAAACAGCTTGACGATCTATAAGCCAGATAAAGGAATGTTAAGACATCCGGATCCTAACTATCACAAGCTTTCTTATGCTTCAGTAGCCTTTTGTCTGATACAGGCAGCCTAATCGCAATCGACGCGAACTTGCGGAGTATTCTATGAATATGCAAAGGTTTTGTCACAGTTCGAGGATTCTTACTGCCTGGTTGTATCACTGCTAGATATTTTAATAACCTAGTTATTCCATAGAACTATTGAACAGATAACAATTAAGTTACCGTGATATGTTTTCTAACAACATATATTTAGAACATTTGCTTCATACAGCTAATCAATTATTAGAAAAAGGGTTTTGTATAGCTTTTAAATAAAACTCCGTACTTATCCGTTGGGAAGTTCCGGAGAAATCGTGAGAGTAGTCCTTTCGAGCAATCGCTGTACACGCTAGGAGTTTCACCGCCATATTCCGTCACGGGTCTCGGGTTCATGATGAAGGCTTTTCCGGCACACCGTCGCGTGGGGTACGTTCGTTCCATGCTACCGTCCATCCGGACGCCCATACTACACGTGACATAACATGCCCCGGGAAATAATTAGAGAATGTCAACTACAGGAATTAATGATAGCAACGAGCCAGTGAAGGGGATAAAATGCCGTTGATAATGAATAATAATGTACAGCGCAGATCCAATTCCATCAACACTCACATATTACCAGTGAGTGTTTCCCTCACATATTACGAGTGGGTATTTCCAGACAATAAGTGTCTGCTCATTTCGGGATTCGAGTCTACTTAATAAGCATAATTATAGTTCTTAGCCGAGTGCCGAGCGATTTTGGTACCACGACCCTTTACGACATAAATAATTCATTCGTTAATAAAAGTTTTCGGCAAATATACGTAAAACCCAAAAATATCCATATACACTACCTGGACATTGCCGCCTGTGCGACCGCCCTCACTGTGTTCAAGTTTAAACTGAATTCAATTAGTGAAACCGATTCACGCGTGCAAACCGAGTCGAGTTGGGTGGACGAACGCCCAAGAGGAGCGCCCCGCTGATTTAATAGCTCATACCTGGTGATTTCATCACAAAACGGCAAAAAGTTTGGCATTTGTGCGGGTATGGAATTGTGTATGCAAACAGTACCATAATAATTACAACACCAAGTCGGTGTTCTAGAAAGCTCATGCGATTATATATCTAAAAATAGATGTAAGATTACAATGTGTTGTTATTAGAATTTGAAATTCCGATCCTAATCTATCTAAGACTATCTTGTTTTAAGTATAAATGTTTTATGTAAGCAATCGATATTTGTTGTAATGTAGCCAGTTTAACTGCGATATGGATTTACATAATAGTATAAAATACGTATATCTAACTTGAAAAAAAAAACATCTTTTCCTGCATATCACTTTCAAATTGGATAAGGAACTCGTGCTTTCATTTTTTTTCTATGAAATATAAAATATCTGTCTGTGTGCTTTAGTTATTTGTTAATCTTGACAGAATAGCTCACATACCCTGTGAAAACTATCAAATGTTCGTGTTCTTGCCAATTTTTGTTTGCCCGTGCTACCGCGTCTAATGTCTCCTTTGCACATGTAGTTAACTTTATCATGTTCTTAGAGCGTGCGTGGGGTAATTCCGCGACTTCGGGTAATGGTTCCTAACATGGGGAAGAGAGGAGGAGGCTAAAGATCAAAAATATATAGACAGAGACCAAGGGAGAGAATATATATAGAGGACAGGCATGTAGTAGAAAGTGAGAGACGGATGGGAAAAACGACATGCACCAAGGGATATATTAACAGGTGGAGATGGAGACAAACACACGTATAGAAACAAGAAAGAAAGGGCAGAGAGGCAAGAAGAATAGTGAGACAAAAATCGAGAGTGATGTAGAGACAGATAAGCGATCAGACATACAGCCTGACAGACAAGTGCGGATAGAGACAGAAATAAACAAATACCGTTATAAAGACGCAAAGCGCGATACGTTGGCAGGAGAGCAGGCAGAAGAGACAACAATGCAGATAGACAAAAGGCCGGGGAAGGAGAAACAGACGTTCATTTTGACAAATATAATGCTCGTGACAGAAAGACACAGGAGACGTGGGAGGCGGGGAAAATTGATAGAGACACGCGTAACACAGAACAAAACAGCTACTGATACAACGAAAGAAAAAAAGTTAATATAGATGGGAAGAATTCATTTGTGGCAAGAATATCAAATTATGGCATTTAACCTAGCAATTTATGCCTAGGGTAATTTCAAATAAAACCCAACTATTTCAGTATGTACGTATGTATTTATAGGCTGATTACCGAAGTAATCGTGATGGGCCATTCTGGGCCCTCACACAAAGCTAGCCCATTAAGTGTGGTTAACACGACATGCTGATTAGCCTCACTTATGAGGGGTGGGTGAAAAACACCTAGTGTGAAAAACCCACCGAGTCTGGGCAGACAATTGAACTTTTTTCCATTAACATCACTGTTTCCAAATGTCTACAGATGAACTACATTATGTGGCACACTTCGCAAAGTCTACGATAGCTTTATGTGTATTTATATTGAGATGGCGACATAGCGGGGAGGAAAGAGACATGGAAAGCACATATAGAGCATCTGAAGCACAGCAAACGTCAGAGGGAAAAAAGCCCCAACAGAACCACACTGCAACGGCTCCCCAGACCTCATGGGCAATGAGGTTTAAGGCGTTTTCAGCCCGAAAAACGCCACAGTTAGTATACTGGTGAGAGCGAGATTTGAACATGCGACCCCTGCATTCATAATCAACGCTCTAAACACTACGCCACCTACCCTTTAACAGCAGTATACATAATGATAGAGTTAGCGAATGGGCTACCGAGTGTGAGTTGCGGCAAACAAAAGCGATGTAGGGTGGCGCAGCGAAAACTGGACTACTGCGTTTAAAAAAAACGTTAAAAAGGGAAGATGTTCCACACCGACTGACTATATTATATAGCTAAAGTATAACACGGTTAAGTAATCAATAATCGTAATAGAAAAACTAATGCAGGCGCGTGTAGGAAGGTCAGGCGGAATACTAATTATAAGATAGCATGAAGACAGTAATCACTACTGGTAACATTATGTTATTTAGTACCTCCATTACTCTAAAATCACGTGTCACTGAGAAGGAAATCGTAGCAACATCGTGAAGTGTCGCGAAAGATTCGTCTACCTGAAAGAGACGTGCGTCTATTATTACTTCATTATTAAGACCCCAGAATATCGCTTAAAAACGAATATATGATCTAATATGTGATCAGGTAGATGTTTTACCGTGTTATTAGTGCAGGTCTTAGTTTAAGAAGTTCATTACTGTTTTAGTGCTAATTTAAATGTGCGGTACCGTGAGAAAAGTGTGGTATTTTTGCGAACACGCCTGCGCGACTACAGGTCAACAATAGCACATGCTTGAAAGGAATTTCTCGCACTCCCGCATGTCGATCAACTTCATCCGAAAAGCCTTAAGAAGCATATTACATATATGCGAAAGCTTGTTCATGAGTAAATTCTATTAGTCTCAAAAGGTGTTACCCCATTTTTTTCTCTCTCTCCCGCTTAAAAAGGAGTAATGACTGAATATTAGTTTTTGAGTTATTAGTCGCTTCTCTTTAGTCGCTTTTGTGACCGATCGTCCGTCTGCCGGTTCGTTCGTTTCATCTATTGCACGTTTGTTTTAGATAAGGATATTTGGCCTAAAACGTTTCGAGACTCATCTAGAAAGTTTCGATATAGGTTGCACCACCGCTTGCTTTTTGCATGTAAACCGACTGATGCAACCAGTCTTGTCTTATATTCCCCACTTTCCATATAGGTCACCACTTGGATTGAGACATCCATTTTTAATAGTATAGCTTAACATTGTTTTTAAAATCAACCACTTTTCTCAAAAATAGTTCACGATTTCACTACGAAACACTGTTTT
>WURV02200952.1:0-11643 GCA_011762755.2 Epimenia babai
ATAAACGCTCCAGAGACCGTAATAAACGCTCCAGAGACCGTAATAAACGCTCCAGAGACCGTAATAAACGCTCCAGAGACCGTAATAAACGCTCCAGAAAACGTAATACACGCTCCAGAGAACGTAATAAACGCTTCAGAGAACGTAATAAACGCTTCAGAGAACGTAATAAACACAGACACATACAAGGGAAGATGCCCTTATATGATCACACTGTAAGACTTACGCGGACTCCCGTTTGGGCTGGCCGGACACATAGCCCCTTTTGCACAAAAAACACCACAGGTGGTATATTGGCTAATACCGGAATCTGTGCAGGATCTTCTGGATTCAAGTCCAACGATTTAACCACTATGCTTAACAGCCCCTGAAAACATCAATGCAGTCTATAATAAGAGTCATTCGCTAACTAATTTAACAGTGATGGAATTATCTCAATAGCCCACGTATCTCCTAACACTTATTGTTCATTTGCTGTCTTGATATAACATGAAGATAAGGTAAAAGATTCTCTCGGGCATCAAAACCGCAAAACCAATCAACCAGCTTCTTAAGCTGAGCAATGCTCTCTGGATCATTGCGCTTTGGATTGATGCTCTCTGGATTGATGCTCTCTGGATCGATGCTCTCTGGATTGATGCTCTCTGGATCTATGCTCTCTGGATCGATACTCTCTGGATCTATGCTCTCGGGATCGATGCTCTCTGGATCTATGCTCTTTTCCCGAGATGCTCTTTTCCCGAGATGCTCTTTTCCGAGATGCTCTTTTCCGAGATGTTCTTTTCCCGAGATGTTCTTTCCTCGAGATGCTCTTTTCCGTGATGTTCTTTTCCCGAGATGCTCTTTTTCGCGATGTTTTTTTCCCGAGATGCTCTTTTCCGAGATGCTCTTTTCCGAGATGCTCTTTTCCGGGATGCTCTTTTCCGGGATGCTCTTTTCCGGGATGCTCTTTTCCGAGATGCTCTTTTCCCGAGATGCTCTTTTCCCGAGATGCTCTTTTCCCGAGATGCTCTTTTCCCGAGATGCTCTTTCCCGAGATGCTCTTTTCCGAGATGCTCTTTTCCGAGATGCTCTTTTCCGAGATGCTCTTTTCCCGAGATGCTCTTTTCCCGAGATGCTCTTTTCCCGAGATGCTCTTTTCCGAGATGCTCTTTTCCGAGATGCTCTTTTCCGAGATGCTCTTTTTCGAGATGCTCTTTTCCAAGATGCTCTTTTCCGAGATGCTCTCTGCAGAGATGTTTTATGGCCCCTAACTTCTCCGCTATGTCATTATCTAATTGTAAATTATTATCTAAAATTACTGTGGTGTACAACATACATGGGCCGTCCCTGAGTGTTTGGAACCAGTCGTATGAATCGACGAAGGTCACCTCTAGCCACACTCGGTTATTTCGTAATTGCCCAGACGACAAAGTACGGCTATTTTATGAACCATTCCCCAAACACCTATTAACCTATTTCGATGTTGACCACCTGTACGCTAACAAGGTCACCGAGGTAACAACTACACCGAGACTCCCTCCTCCTACCTCAGATCATAAGAATACATCGATTTATTCTCGATCTCGTCATTCAGTCTGACGCCGACACGATCGATCGTCTTCACAACTCCTCGAACTTCTCACCGGCATTCCGCGTATGTCTGACTGACGCAACGTCTAGCCTGTCCATCCCTCACGCCGCCAGCCTCGATTTTCTCCCATACATCCAACAGGAAGCTACGTCCTACATAGTCGCCATGGAAACAGCCATGGAACAACGAATCAGGTGAAGGATTATTAATCACGGTCAAATCGTTGAATATGAGACAATATATATGAGCAAAACAAATATTTCCTGATACACCCAAAACATCACGTGCTTAAGATATCGGTTACTACCCAGTATATACATTTTGAACAATAGTCTTTTGTCACTGCTCTTATCAGCCACTGTTGAGATTTCGAACACATATAAGGACACCTTAGATAAGGTAACTGTACATCAGTATGCAAGTCTTAAAGGTCAATAAGTGTCTTTCATAGCCATGTGTTAAAAGGGCACTATAAATCAATAAAATTTTATTTTACATTAATTTCATTTAATTAATGGTTTACGTGTCTTTTCTAAGTTACTCTCAATTAGGAATGGCTGAATCCGCGTGATACATACCCGAATGTTCTAGATTTGAACGGTGTAATATTGTTCCGTAATACACTCGTGCATTCGTTCGGTGACAGGAAGTTCGAACAGGAAGAGAGGACGAAATTCATAGAGATCGAGAATCGACTAAAATCTGACAAAAAGAAACTGATCAGGTCAGTCAGTTGTCCGAGAGATAGATAGGTAGATGCGCGGATGACCGGTGGGTGTTAACTCCCTTATCTGTGATCTTACTGTCTATACCTATTTTATTTTCAGTTCATTCATGGTATACCGAGTTCGATTTTGAGCCGTATTCCTCGTTTATCTAGTTAGTCATAGTAATCGTAAATTTTTTCTAACTACGGACTTAATTGATTAATTAACTCCATGAGGAGTTAATTGATCAACTCCACGATTAACTAAATCCAGTCTCATCAAGTGCATGATCGCCTATCAAATCCATTATCAACGCCATGATCAACTCTGGGATCACCTCCCAACTCCGTTATCAATACCATGATCAAGCGTTTGATCACCTGCCAACTCCGTTTTCGATACCATGATCAAGACTTTGATCACCTGTCCACTCCGTTATGTATTAAGTGTTCATATTTCTTATATACGTATCGACGCATTCTAACATCCGGCGTATTAACGGTTGAATTCGTGCAAATCATTGCTACGAGCCATTTCCTGTCCGTTTCCAGTCTGGTCTTGCAGAATTCCCAAGAGAACCTGAACACTCAATCTCCATCGAGTAAGATGAAGAGATAGAATAATGCTTTATCCAGCATGTAATGCTTTCTATAGTCCATCATGCTTGTTACAGATATCTGTGTATATTGCTGGCTATGATATACAGACTTTAAATATCAGTCGTTCTAAAAAATGGTGTTGGATATCTAAATGCTGAAGAGAAAGCTTGCCCTTGTAGCTTAGTTGGTAGAGCACCAGACCGGTTATCTGGAGGTCGTGGGTTCGAGTCCCATCAGAATTATTGTTTTTTTGGGCATTTCTCCCCTTTTAAAGAAAGAAAGCTCCCCCGTGCCGGATATAGGGTTCGAAGTGAGACTGTCACGCTTGTAAATTTTTGTATCTACTTATACCCATTTCTATTCATAATATAGTGCTTTGAAAAATATCTAAATGCAACCCCTATAGCTCAGTTGCTAGAGCACCAGACCGGTTATCCGGAGGTCGTGGGTTCGAGTCCCATCAGAGGTATAGGTTTTTTCTGTGTATTTCTCTCCATCTTGATTCCATTCAGTCAAGTCATAAGGTGCTACTTTTTCTTGGATATTTTGATCGGTATGATTATAGGATATACCATGCAGGGTATACCGCACAAAACATTTGGGTTATGTGCCCATTGTCCCTTTAGTATTATTATAGACTACTAATATTCTCACGGGGGTCAATGCTATTTCAAATCGACAGCGGTTTAAATTTATTTTTAATCAGGCTGCGTTGACACCATCTGTCCACCTATCGTTGTTCATAAAACATCATGCGTGAATAAATGTAAGTAATCTGTCATTGTGTCTTATCAGAGAAATCGCTCACACACTCATTCTCAAGTCCCGTCCAAGTGAACGACAATCACGGACCGCATAAGGTAACCAGCCAGTCCACGAACTAATCAAATCGCTCGCTTCGATGGCTTTTTTTTGATTGGCTGTTTCGCGTTCGTATCGCGTTTTAGTCACACACCTGTTGTGTTTTTTCATTATACACCAAAGCTTCATTGTATATGTGTATGTGTGTGTATATATATATATATATATATATATATAAATATATACATATGAACCGGTGAGATTGGTTGTTTATGTAAAGCTGCGGAAGTGGTCTTTATAGTCTCGTGTTCTCAAACCTCGCATTACAGAGTGTCGCAAACCACAAGTCGCCCGCACGACGAGAGGAGTTCCTGCTCGACGACGATGACGACGGTTAGTTGAGGATTAGTGACGTGTCGTGCTCATCATTCTTCTAGCTGAGAGCGTCTCCACAGGTGTAGTTTGTTGGGACGTCTCGACAACTGCTTGAGACAGAGTTCGACGTCACCTTCACACCGTGCGGCGAGATCGTTCAACCATCGTTCACTAGTTTTATTTTTTTAAGCAACTTTGGCCTATAAATAGATTAACGATGACACTTAGGCCTATAAATAGATTATCGATAACTCTTAGGACTATAAATAGATTTACCGATGACGCTTAGGACTATAAATAGATTAACGATGACACTTTGGCCTATAAATAGATTAAAGATGACACTCAAGCCTATAAATAGATTAACGATGACACTTAGGCCTATAAATAGATTGACATTGACACTTAGGCCTATAAATAGATTAAAGATGACACTCAAGCCTATAAATAGATTAACGATGACACTTAGGCTTATAAATAGATTGACATTGACACTTAGGCCTATAAATAGATTAACGATGATACTTTGGCCTATAAATAGATTGAAGATGACACTTAGGCCTATAAATAGATAAAAGATGACACTTACGTAGGCCTATAAATAGATTAGCGATGACACTTAGAACTATGGTATTTACTCATATAATCTGTGTTTGACAGCTAGGCTAATAAATATCATTTCAGAGCTGTTCCACATGGATGGAACTGAGGATTCCAATGAGATGTCAGACGACGATGGGCTTGATACAGATGGTACGGTAATTAATTAACCTATCAATTTTAACTGGCGAGAGTCTTCGCCCACTGTAGCATTCCTGTATACGGAAGCATCTGTTGACACAGAGTTAGAGAAAGTTAATTTTTCTCACACCTACAATTCTGAATTTTTCTCACACCTGCATAACTGAAATTTTCTCACACCTTCTACAAAATTGAATGTTTCTCGCGCCTTCTACAAAACTGAAGTTTCCTCGCACCTACAAAAGTGAATTTTTCTCGCACCTACAAAAGTGAATTTTTCTCGCACCTACAAAAGTGAATGTTTCTCGCGCCTTCTACAAAACTGAAGTTTCCTCGCACCTACAAAAGTGAATTTTCCTCGCACCTACAAAACTGAATTTTCCTCGTACTTGCTAGTCGCTGCAATATCGAGAAAGATTTATAATGAAGTGAGTTATTATAAATTTCGTAAGGGTCTAACGAGGCCATCAGGGGTGTAAAGTGTGACCAACAGTTCCCTACCATGAATGGAGTTGCGTTCAAAACCTCTCGAACTACGAACAATGACGTCAAGACATGAAAATTAGCATGACGCACTTTTACGTATCGGCTATATCAAGCATGTATATAATTGTTATCTAATAGAGGCCGAAAATAGCGTTACGAAATATTTCAAATTCATTTCACTTCACCCTATATCCAGCTTAGCCACAACATTTATAACGTAAAGCACATATGACCGCTAGGTTAGTAGGAACACCGTATTCGAATACATTTCATTTGCTCCACGAAATTCCTGTCGGTGTCGCAGATAGCTCAGCGATCGAGCGATCGTCCAGCCCCGGTCTGTTCTCCACATCCTACCCGGTAAGCGTGCCGGCGTGGAAGAACACAAACAGTCCGTTTTTACTGCCTGACGACCCGGATGAGAATGACGTGAGTTTTATTCGTGCAGCGTGATGAATGATTTTTTTATTGGGCATAATCCAGACATTCTCTTTACATGTGCTCAGTTACACACAATTACATACCATTACACACAATTACATACCATTACGTACAATTACATACCATTACGTACAATTACATACCATTACACACAATTACATACCATTACACACAATTACATACCATTACGTACAGTTACATACTATTACACACAATTACATACCATTACGTACAGTTACATACCATTACACACAATTACACGCCATTGCATACCATAACATACAATAACATACCATTACATACAACTACATACCATTACATACAACTACATACCATTACATACAATTAACAACCATTACACACAATTACATACCATTACACACAATTACATACCATTGCATACCATTGCATACAATTACATACCATTACACACAATTACATGCAATTGCACATAATTACATACCATTACACACAATTACATACCATTGCATACCATTACATACCATTAGATATCATTACATACCATTACATAACATTACATACCATTGCATACAAGTACATACAAGCACAAATAATAAATACGACAAAAATCGCCATCCTAATAAAAAACTCTAAATTGTCATAGCATTTCGAATTTCTGATATAAAAGTGGCTAACAATGTGTCTCTCGTTTTATCACCCGTCATAGTCTATCCAAGTGGGAGACGTGAACGCGTGCATTCGTAAATATGCTCCCCACCGATATCGTTGCATGAGCCTAGTGCAGGCGCTGTGCATTCTCTAGGCCAACCAGATATAATCGAATAAAAGAAAGAAAAATGTCTACGCAATGTACTAGTAAATGAAAATTGTGACGGGTGAAAGATTAAACAGGGATGTTTTCTAAATTAGTCATGGTTGACAACTCTCTCACCTGCAGTTATTTATTTTAGGACCTTCGCAAGGTAACTAACTCTGCATGCAGCAATTCTAAAAGAAACTCGCGGCCTATTGCCCGCCAGCCACCCTTTCCCCCACTAATAAGCCCCCAGTAAAATTAATATTGACGATCATCGAATATAAAATCGATACAAGAATTTAATGAAACAACGATAAAAATGACCACACGAGATCCCCCCCCCCCCCCGAGTTATGACGTATTTTTGAGAACACTGTCGTTTATTCACGGTTACCTGGTCACCGCTAGTGTCCTAGTGCAAATTACTGTCGGTTGGAATGAAATTTGATGGATTTATAGTGCCCTTTTAACACATGGCTATCGGAGGCACTTTACGTCGTGCCGTCGTAGGTGGCTCCCGGCATCGATCAGATCCACGCGAACATCCAAGCGCTCGCCAAAAGCGTGCACGACTCTTCCAAGGAGATATTCGGCGACCTCCCGCGTCCCCGACTCAACACGTATTCCGGCCGCCAGACGCACAGATAGTCGCCCGCCCACGGCCCGTACCACGAATCGGGGGAAATACGGGCTAACTGGGCGGCGATTCAACGCATAGCGCGCAGCATTCGATCGAGATTCGAGGCGTTGTATGGCAGCAGTAGAGAGAGAGAGAAACATGACAGTCACCTCCGTCAATGAGACATGTTCGATACAACGACAGATACAGGCTCGAAAATCTCGGTCCGTCCCAAATATCATCGCGGTAGTTTCCAAATTTACTGCATTCGTTACAGTACACAGTAATCCGCGTGTATCAGGATGTATTATCCGCATATACCATGTATTATCGCGTATATTTATGCGCGAACTCGTACTATATATATTCTCCTTCACCGCGATCAGTCCGTACACCTCAACGAGGCTTGCTGATCTAGAAATCAATGCTTTACGATAAACTCTACAGCATGTATTGCATTCAAAAACAAATTTGGAGTAAATGTTACGTATTTTGTGCTAACCCCCCCCTTCCCCGGATACTTCATTACTCCATCAGGTGTTATAGATAAGGGATGGTAATACGCGTACGGGAAATACACTAAAACGTGGATTGACTTCATTCACAGACATTCTTGATGACTATTATTGGAGCGTCTTACAGTATATATATATATACATATATATTACACTCCACGTTTCACACAGCGAAATATTATTCGTGTTCAAAAAGCTTCGTCAATTAACAGTTACCTTGACTCGTTTCCATCAGGAACGAACATTATTTCGTTTAGTTAATTATAGGTAAATGTATTATTACAGGTGAATGTATGTATCATTACAGGTGAATGTATGTATCATTACAGGTGAATGTATCATCATTACAGGTGAATGTATCATTACAGGTGAATGAATGTATGTATCATTACAGGTGAATGTATCATTACAGGTGAACGTATCATTACAGGTGAACGTGTCATTACAGGTGAACGTATCATTACAGGTGAACGTATCATTACAGGGAAAAATATTATTACAGGGAAAAATATCATTACAGGGAAAAATATCATTACAGGGAAAAATATTATTACAGGGAAAAATATCATTACAGGGAAAAATATCATTACAGGGAAAAATATCATTACAGGGAAAAATATCGTTACAGGGAAAAATATCGTTACAGGGAAAAATATCGTTACAGGGAAAAATATCGTTACAGGGAAAAATATCATTACAGGGAAAAATATCATTACAGGTGAATGTATCATTACAGGTGAATGTATAGAGGTGAATGTATCATTAGAGGTGAATGTATCATTAAAGGTGAATGTATCATTAGAGGTTAATGTATCATTAGAGGTAAATGTCTCATTACAGGTGAATGTATTCACAATTTTATATGACCTATCAAAACTTTGAAGCCAGTATTCGAACGCGTTATATAATCTCCATAGACAATTCAAAGAGCATCACAATAGCTGTACGTCGAATATTATCAGATCGTAACAAATAGTAACAGCGATCATGATATCATTGCTTCACACCACGCATCCGTGCGTATTGATGATTCTGAACAAGGGTATAGAATTAAGGCATTCATCAGTTTTCTAACCTCTTATTACCAGGCTGTGATGATGATGATGAGTTCGAAATCTTCAATTTAAAAACGGTTTATTCATCTAGAAATTTATTGCCATCACTTTTCGACCGCTGTAAATCCTAGGATATTACCCGCAGGATATTTTTTGTCACTAAATTTTTATTTCTCATTTACTATCGCCATTTCTTTCCGAGCTCATGTCGAAATTTGATACAGTTGGCTCTGCTACAAGTATTGCTTGTATTTTTGATTTCAGTTTCTCAGTTTCGTTTTTCAGTAGCATTTCTAGTCATTCAACTCATCCTTATTTTCCCAGTAATTTATCATATTGGGACATTTATCCAAACTAGACCTGGATACAGGAGTATCTACTAGCAAGGTATTTTCAAGAAATCATGACATTTCGGCGCATTTTCTGCCAGTCATTGTCGAGAAATTTAAAATATAAATAACGATAAATTTCCAAAGATAAATATCTCGAGATTTCTTAAGCGAATCAGCAAATAAGTAATGGGTACACGATACACACAAGTCCGACATAAAACTACTTTGCCAGTAATGGAGATATGTCACTAGTTCCATGTAAACGCTCAGGGAAGACACGACTGGATTCAGTATCTCCATATATAAAAGGGTCGTGAATTTTTCAAATGTATACTTTGATCATGAGTTAATGAAAATTGTGTTCCTAAATATACCGGTGTGGCCGTGTAGGTCTACTTGACCTATTACGTATTAGCACGAAGAGGTGTAACTGCTTTTGAATGTATCAGAGCGGCACCATTTCCTATCAGTCAATGGTTTTTAATTCACGCTAAGAACAACGAATAAATATTGGTGAATTATTACGCGATCTGTTTTACAATATGAGGAAACCACGAGAGAACGTTAATGTCTTGGCTGCTGGTTGACCTTTCTTTTGACCTTTGTAAGAAGCGATAAATTAATGCTATAGTCAATAGCTTTGATGAGTGCCGTCTCATTGGATTCATTGAGTGCCGTTCACCTGAAAGGCTTTGCTCTCTCTACGACTCGCCCAGCCTTGAGCAGGCCATCACCAGATCGACTGTTTATCCTCTTTGTAATGCTATTATTTTCAGGATGGCCTCTGTTTACAGCTCTTTTCGTACTTTAACACGTTATAAGTGCTCTCATTATCTATCCTAATACGTTATAGTGCTATACATTTATAACTTTGTCTCTCCGTCGTATAACATTATCACTAGATAACTGGAATTAATCGTATAACTCATGTTTATAACGGTACAATTACGTCTCTTTCATCGTTGTTATATGTTTTATAACAGACATTATAAAACCAAAACTGCCATGAATGCAATTTGCTAATGCTGCAATAAATGTAATTTACGGAAACTGCAATAAATGCAATAGTTTGCCGAAACTGCCATAAATGCAATAATTTACCGAAACTGCCATCAATACACCAACACTGCAGTCTCAGTTTAGGAACACCGCGGCAATACCATTCCATTCTTGAAAGCCAGTCGATTGTTTTAAATGATTTTACCCGATAATAATTCCGTTATTGAAACGATTACTGTGAGGTGACAGAAACCTTTTAAGGTGATACCGTTTAACATAACGACACTTAATGTGATATTCTGCGTCGTCATTTATCGTAGCATTACGATATACATGCCTGTGATTATAACGGGCGATTTTCTCGCATGCTAATTGTACCACGGAATGAGACGACTGCCCGGTGTATTTCTGTAACATGTGCTAAAATTTGTATATAATGTTTTTGAGAGTAAATAACGTCAGCTAGAATCGATATTCGTCCTTTTCGAATAACTCGAAATCTATTTCTGCGATTGTCTAAACAGTGGAATCCACTTTCACAAAGCCTAAAAACGGCGACGCTATTCCAAAATCATAATTCAGCCGCATTAGTCAAATGTCACATTAACCCGTCGTCAGCTAAACACAGCTATAGCCGTGCTAAATGTGATTGATATCATAACGGCCGTATAAGGGTTAAATATTAAAATGCGATGTTCGAAAGAGTTCTAACATTAATTAGTAAATTTAATACTGAATATATTTACGATTCTGTTTTAATTATTCACCAGGTGAAGCGTAGTTTTTAATGGGAATGACATACAATCAATAAAATTTGTTAGTTGATATAAAAGGCATTAACCGTAGACATTTCGCTCTATTACTTGCTGAGTCTTAGACTGAGAAAGTCTGAGACTTAACACTGATACTAACCCATATACCGTGAGTATTCAGTTACATTTTTCATTCTCCCCCACCCCCTAAAATGGACAAATATCGGCTCTCGCGCCCTCTATAGGTCTTTTACACCCCGGCAGATCTAGGATGTCATGAGAATCATGATTTTCGCGTATAAATATAAATAATGTCTTTCCACGGTATTACGCAGATTTTATTCTAGTATCATTCACTCGTCATTCTACCTCGTCCAAT
Organism: Epimenia babai; assembly: GCA_011762755.2. Classification (NCBI taxonomy): domain Eukaryota; kingdom Metazoa; phylum Mollusca; class Solenogastres; order Cavibelonia; family Epimeniidae; genus Epimenia; species Epimenia babai. Next base: position 11,153 of record WURV02200952.1, read on the forward strand.
CAAATCGTGTGTTTCTAGTTCGTCGATTATGCGTCCGTCTTCGTATTTGGTATTCATTTCATGACGAATTTCGTATTTATCCTTTACCACGATAACGTAAAATCAGTGGAACCGTTTAAATTGATACCATTTATCGTGACATTTGATGCATCTAATATTGTTTGAAAGAGTGCTTAATGTGATACCGTATTTGCCCGAATATAAGACGGTGCCACGACCTCAGGCATGCCAAAATATCGAAGCCCATCATGTTGTCTTCTTCACGTAATGTTTCCCATGCCATTGCGATTTTTCTGTCCTAGTAAGATGTAACTATCTTTGTAATTAATATTTATACCATGGATGTTACTAAAAATTGCAAGGTGGCAAACTCAGCTAAAAAAAATGACTTACGGTATGACTTATCTCCCCCTACATGCCATTGCGATTTTTCTGTCCTAGTAAGATGTAACTATCTTTGTAATTAATATTTATACCATGGATGTTACTAA
>WURV02200963.1:0-11643 GCA_011762755.2 Epimenia babai
TGGTCCGATTGATGCGGCAGCCTTCAACAAGCCAACCGGACAAACCCTGGACGATATTACCTCCTATCTCATCGAGCACAGTGGCAACATTCTCAAAACCCCAGGTGGACAGCTTTTTGTCCTCAATCTGATGCAAAACCGCCTGTGGCAGCTTGATGCCCAGTACAACATCACCGACAGGGCCCGGCTCAAGGTTCTGGACAATATCATTACGGCAAAGTGGGAAAACAAACCTCCCTTTGCCTTTGATGTGACCCGGGACAAGCTGCCCTTTAAAACCACCGGAATTCGCCACCCGACCTTTGCCTTTACCGACTGGCTGCAAAATCAGGGCGAGAGGGCATGGAGCTTTGACAAGTATCCCGAGTTTTACCTTGACTTCAATGATCCCGAAACGGTCACGGCCTATCCAGTGGACAAAAAGCCCCTGACCGCACAGTGGCACGTTGATGGCACAGATATCGTACTCTCTGTTACGAACGAAGCTGGCGTCACAGAGACACTCTCCCACGACTGGAGAGACCTTGCCAAACAAGCAGGCTGGACCCCTGAGTCCCAGGACAGCAAAGGATAACGCCCATGTTCAAAGCCGCATTCCTTGTCATGGCCTTTTGCGCCGGTGCCTTCCAAAGTGCTGCAGCGCAGGAGCCCGGCAGCAAGAACGCCTTTGCAGACTGCCCCAAAGACAAGCTGCGCACGCTTTTCCACAGCGCGACCAGCTCGGATGATCTGATCAATGCCTTTAACATCGAGCAGCAGATTCTCATCCTCTGTCAGGATCGTCAGAAACTCATCAACTCTGTGATCGAAACGGAGCTCGAATATCAAAAGCTGATCAAAGAAGCCAGAAAGAACAACCCCGGGGCTTTGCCTCCGCCTGATCAGGACAGCAAAACTCCCGACCTGTTCTCCAGGGGGAAGTCCGCAACCCCGCCGAATAGCCCCTCCGCCCAGCAAGCCGCTTGCGAGCCGGCTTTCCCGAACTTCAGCTACTACACCCTCTATGGCCGCGGGGACGATCTGACCGTTGGCATTCAAGGCCCCCAGGGCACCTGGCTTTTGAAAAAGGGCAACCCCTTGCCTGGAGGCTATCGGGTTCACTCCATGGGCACAAACCCGACAAAGATAACCCTGATCCGGGACAAAAAGACCTATGATCTCCCCTACAGACGCCGCGTTGCAAAGAACAAGGCAAACAGCAGCTCCGCAAAGATCGAGCAGATTTTAACAGAGCAGTGATTTGATGAGCGATTTCACAGACAAAGACACCCGGAGCACGCGCCAGGCGGCAGCACCGTCTTCCCTGCCGGAAGAACGCGCCTCTGCCCGGAATGGCAACCCCGGAAATGACAGTCCCCGGAATGACAACCAGAGCAAGGTCCCTCTCCTTCTTCGGGAGCTCAGCCTGCACTTTCGGCAAACCTGCTGTGTTTTTGCCGATGGAACCTACTGGTATGCCGAGAGCTACGCTGAAGACCTCACCTTGCTCAATGAAATCGGCAAGCACCGGCGCAGCGGTCTTTTGCCCCAGGAGCGCAAGAGTGAAATCGTCCACATCAGTCAAATCGCGCAAAGCTATGCGCGTGTGCACAGCGATGACAAGGGCGAAAGCACCTTTCTTTACGACCTGCTGGAGCAATGTGCCAGAGCGCGGGCCTCGGACTTTATCATCCGGGTCAAAAGCGAGGCCTCCCGGTTCTTTGCCCTGGTCAATGATGAGGAAATCGAACTGGACACCCCGAAGGTTCCCTCGCTTGGCGTGCAACTGATCTACCTGCTGTTCAACGGCAAGGATGAAGGCACCGGCCACAGCGCTCTGACCTTGAACCAGAACCAGGGCTTTTCTCTCAAGAGCGGGAGCGTTGTCAAGCTGCCCGCAGAGATCACCAAGATGCGCTGCGAGCGCGGGCCGATCTTTCCTGACGGACAACATCTTGTCTGCCGGCTTTTCTACAGATCCACCCTCGAGGGCAAAGCCGATCTGCAAAGCCTCGGCCTGAGTGAAGACTTCGCCCGGGAGATGGAAGACACCGCCAGCTCCGGTCGCGGCCTGGTGATCATGGCCGCACCAACCGGAGAAGGCAAGACAACCACGCTGGCTGTCACCCTGCAATGGCTCAAGCAGGTTTATGCACCATCGCGACGGATTGTTTCTCTGGAGGACCCGCCGGAATATGAAATCCCCGGCATCACCCAGATTGCCGTCCCCAATGTCAGCGAGGCAGAAAGCAGGGAGGAAAATCTCAGAAAGGCCCTGCTCTCCTTTGTGCGGGTCAACCCGGCAACGGGAATGATCGGTGAGGTCCGCGACAGCTTTTCAGCCAAGCATGCACTGGCCATGGTTCGCACCGGGCACCAGATCTTTACAACCATTCATGAAACCTCCGCGAACTCCATTCTTTTTCGTCTGATCAACGAGTTTGGCATCTCTCCGCACGAGCTCTCAAATCCGGATGTGATCTCGCTTTTGATCCGCCAGACCCTGACAACCCTTCTTTGTCCGGGCTGCTGTTTGACCCTGGAGCAGCTGGAGAGCAGACCTCCGGAGGCGCTGCTCTCGCGCATCTGTTATCAGGACAGCATGCGCTTTCGCAATCCGCAAGGCTGTGAGCTCTGCTCACAAGGCCCGGCCAATTCGGCGAAGAACAAAGCCTGGAGAGGCTATTCCAAACGCATTGCCATCGCAGAATACATCAAGCCGGATCGCGACTATCTGGGCTGTGTTCTGGCAAAGGATGAAATGGGCGCACAGGACCACTGGCTGAGCCGGCTGGGCGGAGAAACCATTCACAGCCAGGTCAGCAAGCTGGTCTTCTGTGGCAAGGTTGATCCCCGCGATGCCAGGAGCAAGGGCATTATTGTTCAAACCCCGCGCCCCAGGCTGCAGATTGTTCATCCGGAGGGCTGCGAATGAAAGCCTTCTTCGAACAGAGCGCGCGGTATGATCTGCTCCCCCTGTCGCTGCTGAACGCCCTGCGCCGGTGGCAGTTCAACAACAAGCAGCGTGTGGATTGCTGGCGGCGGATGGCGGCCCTGCTTGAATCGGGCCTCTCTCTGGAAGAAGCCCTCCAGATCCAGGAGGAGACCTATCGCTATGGCAGGCAGATGCTTTTGGCCCACCTCTTTGCGGAAATCCTCGAAGAACACAGACGCGGGCGATTTGTCCAGAGCCTTGCGCCCTTTATCACCTCCTATGAGCAGATACTGCTCGGGGCCACAGAGCAGGTCGGAGCCGATCAGGTCTTTGCCTCTGCGGCCAAACTCGCCGGAGTGGAAGAAAGCCTTCTGAGGGTTCTGCGCAATGAACTGGCCCAGCCGGTGCTGCTGCTTTTTGTTTCCCTTGCCCTGCTCTGGGGCGCCGGGGAATCCTTTGTCCCCGAATTTGAAAAGCTCAGACCTCTGGAACAGTGGCCGGGCATCCCCCTGCTTTTTGGCACGCTTTCCCTTGCGGTCTCAAACAACATCGCCCTGGTGATCGGCCTGTTCCTTTTGTTCGCTTTGGGGGTTCGCTATTCGGTGATCCACTACACCGGGTTCTTGCGCAACCACCTCGACAGGCTTCCACCCTGGTCCCTCTACAAGTTCCTCAACGGGATCTCCTTCCTCTATACCATCCTCGAGTTTCTCTCCGCCGGGGTCGATGTCAACACACGGCTCCTCAAGCGGATCGAGGAACAATCCGGCCCCTATCTCGCGGGCCAGATCGAAGCCATTCGCTTTTTTGCAAGCAAGGGCAAGCTTGGTCTGGCGATGAAAACAGCCGGCAACGACTTTCCGACGCTCCAGTTGATCCCGACCTTTATTGCCCTTGAGGGCCGCGCAGACTGGGAAAAAAAGATGCTTTCCTTTACCGAAAGCTGGATTGAACGCTCCAGCGATACCGTCAGGGAGCTGACAACAGTCTTTAATCTGGTTCTCAAGCTGATCTCCGCCGCCATTATTCTGGGCTTGAGCATGAGCATGTATCTCCTGCTGGATATCAGAGCACTCTAGGAGCGATTGAGACGACACAAAAGACAAACCCCGCTTTTTACACAGGGAAACGACATAAGGAAAACAGGACATGGTTGATTCAATTTTCAAACTTGTGATCTACGGGCTGGTTCTTGTTGTGATCCTGGCGCTCTTTTTGAGCGCGCGGGCCTTCTGGAACGAACAGACGGCCGTAATCACGCTCAACCGCATTGTCGCCAGTGTCGACAACACCTTTATCAACCGCAACTACGGGGCCACAGGGACAAATCTCGTGCCAACCCTCAGAGGTTTTGATGCCCTGCCGGATGGTATTTCAAACCAGAATGGTACCTTGAGCCATTCCATGGGCGGCCCGATCCTGATCCAGGCCACAGCCAATGGCTATTCCATCTCCTACGGGGAGCTTGACGACGGCTCCTGTGCGGCCATTGCCGTCAAATACAGCGGCAACGAACAGGCCCGTTCCGGTTTGAGGTCCATCACGATCAACGGCACAACACTGTCAAACGACATTGGTGCCATTGCCATTGAAGCCGCCTGCAACAGAGATGCCAGCACCAACACGGTTGTCTGGAATTTTTCCTGATCAAAAGAGAGACGCAGAACCATGAGATTGCTGGCAGACAAAATTCGCTCTTTTGCGCAAGCCTTGCCCACGCGGGCCAGAGGTGTGGGACTGTTGTATCTTTCTGCTGTCATCGCGCTTGTCTCCGGACTTGTCCTTCTGGATCTTGAGCGCAGAAAGCATCTTGAGCGCAGTCAGGCGCGCTACGAAAGCTCCGGAGAGACCCTGCGCCACTGGCTGCTGCGCGCCCACAGCTGGTCGCAAGTCAACCAGAGCACCATTCTGGCGCGTTGGGACCGCGCGGGAGAGGTGCCTGCCCTGGAGCTGGAACTGCAGCGCCTGAAAGACGAAGGCTTTGCCCCCCAATGGCTGGTCTCTCCCGATCCCGGGGATCAATACCGCATTGGTCTTATCGCCGACAGCCGGGGTGTTCCAACCGCCTTTGCACTTTTGACAAACGAACGGCTCAGCCTTGAAAGCACAGGCACCGGAAGGCTGGAGCATATCGCGCACAAGGCAGCACCGGAGACCAAAAACCGCGCCTTTGTTGTGGGGGCGAACACCTTGCCGGCACGCGAACGCAGGCTGGTTGAAAGAGCCCTCGGGGAGCCCCTGAAAGAGGGCAGCATCCTTGTTCTTGCCGATCGCCATCTGCGCTATTCCACAGAGATCCTCTATCGCCTGCCCCAGCCCGGCCATCCCGAACTCAACACACTCCAGACCGATCTTGATCTGGGCGGCAATTCCCTTGTGGCCAAAGGCATCCTTGCCCGGCGTTCGGAGCTTTCAGAGGATGCCACAGCCCGAAACTTGCGCGGGAGATCAAACCTTTCGGTCAATGGCGCTGTTTCTGCGCAAAGCGCCAGACTGGGAGCCCTTGCGGGGACGACACTTCGTACAAGCGATCTTGCCACATTGGGACAGTTTAATGTCGGCAGGCTCTCTGCGGGCCGGCTCTCTGCCGGAGAGCTGGCTGGATCTGGCCTTTCTGTCTCCGGGGAGATCACAGCGGCACGCTTTGCTGCTCCGGAACTTGAAACGGACAGTCTGGCGGGCACAAGCTTGCGGGGCCGGGCGCTTGGAGCGCTTGAAAAGCCTGTCACCCTCACGGGCGAGGAGATCACAACAGAAAATCTCTTTGCTCCCTCTGCCCGCCTGTCCGGACGCCTTGAAATCAGGGAGAGATGTGAAGGATGTTAAGGAAAGCAAAACGCGGAATGGAGCTCTTTGATGCCGCTTTGGCTCTGGTAATCCTCGGGACTGTCGGCCTGATGGTGGCAGGGACTGTGCGCAGCTGGAGGCTGGAAGCCAGACAGGGTGATGTTGCCCAGGACCTCCATCTGCTCACCCAGTCCGCCCACGCTCTTGTTGAGCGCGATCCCGCCACTTTTGTTTCCACCCTCACCGCCGCCGGAGGATGGCTGAGCCACAGCCCCGAAAGCCTCAAGAGAGAGCAGGCCCTCCAGCAGAGCTTCCCTGAACGCAATATGCTCGGCCAGAGCTACGCCATTTACTACCGCCTGCTTGCCGGCAACGGGGTTGAAACGCTTGTGACAACCATCACCCCCGCAGGCCAGCGGATCGGCTACAACATCGCCGCCCTGCGCGCCTTTCGCGGGGACAACGGCATTGGCGTTGTCTTTGAAGGGGCGGAAGACACGCTCACAGGTCCCGGCATCACAGCCGATACCGGAGCCTTTCGCAGACGCTTTGGGGAACCCTCTGCAGGGGAAATCGCTGTGCTCAGCACTCTGAACAGGGACCGCATCTTTACCTCTTATCTCTATCGCAACGCCCAGAGCGGTCGGCCGGAGCTCAATCGGCTCCAGACCGATCTTGATCTGGGAGGAAACTCCATAACAGGAGCAGGCACCCTCAGCGCAGAGGAACTCACCCTCACCGGAGCGCTGCTCATCGACGGCACCCTGTCCGTTTCCGAGAGCCTGAACGTTGGCGGAGGCATTAACGCAAGGGGAATTTCCAGCTTTACAGGAGAGATCGAGGCGCGAACAGCAACGCTCAGCGATGCACTTTCGGCTCCGCGCATCACTTCGGGGAACATCACAGCAGGGGCGACCACGATCAGCGGAACCCTCACCAGCACAAACGCAACCTTCTCAGGTTCCGTAACAGCTGGGGAGGCCACAATCACCACCGTGGATGCCACGACTTTAAACACCCGGGTTATCACCTCCGAAGAAGCCGCCCTGGATGATATCACCGCCGGAACCATTGTCTCACGCCAGGAGATCACCGCCTCGGAGGCCGCGATCAACAGGCTCTTTGTCGGGAGTTGTTCCGGATGCTGAAACCCGCCATGATCGCCGCTCTTTTTATAAGCCTTATCCCCTTTGGATTTGATTCTGACCAGGCCAAAGCGCAAAGCCCCCAGGAACAGGGCGAAAGCCAAACCATCAATCTTGTGCCTGAAAGCCTGCAAACAAACGAAAGCGCCGCAAAGACAGCCGCTCCCGAAAAAGCAGAAAGTACCGGAGAAACAAAAAGCCCCGGAAAAACACAAAACCCGGGGACGCAACCAGAGGCCGTCCAGGCCGACGGTTCCAAAGACACTCCTCCCCAAAGGCAACCTGCCGTTGATCCCCAAAACTTTTCAAAGGAGATCCTTGCGCTTTACAGACAGCTTGAGCAGGAGATCACCCTTCTGGAATCCCTTCAAAAGGCGCAAGGCCAGCTGAGCGAAGAAGAGCTGCTCAAAAAATCGGTTTTGCCCCGGTCTCTGTGTCAGCAATCCACCCTGGGCCGTCACTGCGATCTCTTTAAAGCCAGTTTTGCGGGGGAGAAATAATGTCCCCTGAGCTGATGACACTGATCTTTTTTGCGCTCAGCGCCCTGATTGTGCTGGCCATCATCGCCTGGAGAGACGGCAAGACCTTCTATATCCATCTTTCCGACTGTTTTGTCCTGCTTGTTCTTGCTCTCGGCCTCAAGATGGGACTGGATCAGCTCTGGCAGGACATCGCGCTTGATGCTCTGATCGCCTTTTTTGTTGCGCTGCTCTCCTGCGGACTGATGGGGATCACAAAGCGCCTTTGGGGACAGCCCTGGATTGCAGGCGGTGATGTCTGGCTCTTTGGAACGACGGCCTTTCTCCTGGGGGGACACGGCTTTTTGCTGGCTTGTCTGCTCAACTTTCCCTTTGCCCTGGGCCACCGCGTCTGGCTGGCCAGAAAACGAAAGCGGGCCTTTGATCTGATGTCCTATGCCCCTGTTGCCCCGGCCTTTTGTATGGCAACAGCCTGTGTTCTGGTCTGGAGCCTCTTTACAGGGGGAGCCCTTGTAAATGAATAAGCAGAAGGATCGCAACGCTCAGACCGATCACGGCAACCCAGAAGACAACACGTCCGTTGGAATTACGGGCCCGTTCGCGTTTGAGGGAACGCTCCAGCCGCTTGATATCCCGGCGCAGCAGAGCGGTTTCCTGCTGCCAGCCCAGACGTTCGCGATCAAGGGCCCTTTCCAGTTGGGCCAGCTTGATTTCAAGCTTTTTGGAACGATCCGACTGATCCATAACCTTGTGCCGCAGAATATTCAGACGGGTTTGCTCGCTCACGCCCTATCCGCCAACACCTGGCGGGAAGAGGCGCATCAGAGCAAAAAAGAGACCAAAAAGAACAACCATCAGACCGCCTATTCTCAGGAAAATCCGGTCTTCAACCGATTTGCCCAGCTTTTCGATCTTTTCATCAAGAGCACCAATTTTGGTGTCAAGAACATTGATCTTGCCATCAAGCTCGTTGAACTTCCTATCGATCTTGCCATCAAGCTCTTTAAAATTGCTGTCAATCTTCGCATCAAGCTCGTTGAATTTGCTGTCGATCTTCGCATCAAGCTCGTTGAATTTTGCCTCACCCTGCTGGTAGTACAGCGCCAGATCATCCTTGGTTGCCAGCGAATTTGTAATGATCTCCGCCTGCGCAGAAGCCAGGGCTTCCGCCTGTTCTTCCGGCATCCCGGAGGCCACCATCTTCTTCACAAAGGCGAGCGTGTCAAAAGTCACCAGGCCGACTGTTGTCATAACCAGAAATCTCCAAAAGCGGCAGTCTCTGTCCCCACTATAGGACAGCAGGCCACAAAATTCAAAAAAAGCCTCCCTCTTATGGCATTAAGCGCCCTGCTTGTGCAAGGCTGTGCGCAGATGGAGGCCCCCACAGCAGAAAAGCCTGAAACAATCGCCTCCCTGAGCGCGCACTCAAAGCTTGCAGAGGCCTCGTTGATTGCCGCAAAAGCCTTTGAGCAGCTCAGCCTGATCGAAAGCGCCAGAACCCCGATCCAGCCGCCAGAACAAAACGGCATCACGCCTGATCTGCTGGTCAAGCCTGTCAGAATTGACTGGACCGGCCCCATTGAAGGCATCACAGAAAAACTCTCCGCAATGGCCGGGTACGACTTCGCTGTTCTCGGCAAGCAACCGGCGGCCGACATTATTGTTCATCTCGGCAATGACGACACGACCCTTATTGAGGCCTTCAGGGAGATCGGACTGCAATCGGGGACCAGAGCCCTCATCCGTGTTGACGCCCGCAAGGGGAAGGTGGAGATCATCTATGACAATTCGTAACGAAAGAGCTCCTCTCGCGCTGCTGTTCTGCCTCTTTGGTGGCCTGTTTTTTGCGAACGGAACCTTCGGGCAGGAGACGGCGGCCCCTCCTCCGGACCTTGAGGCTCTCAAAGCCCATGATTTTTCTGATGCCCGGGATCAGGACGCCGATGCTCCGGACCTGCGCAAAAGATCGCAAGCCGATGCGGCCTTTTCCCTTGGTGCCAGAAGCGCTCTGGCTCATCAGACCTGGGTTATTCAGCAGGCTTTGCAAAAACAGGCTGGAACCCTTGATCAGATCTGGCGCTTTGATGCTCTTGTTCAAAAGGTGGAAGGAAACTTCCTTCTGGTTCCTGCCATTGTTGTTGAAGCCAGAAATGCTGTTGCCCTCGGGGACAACGGGCGTCTGGCCGCCAGATCGGATCGCGCCCTGAAAATTGTTGCGCCCGCACGCCTGAGCCTTCTTGCTCCGAACTGGCGCGATTATCTCGAACGCAGCTGGCAGGGGGAGATTGCTCCGCCCGCCCCGGCCCTTCTGCCAAAGGGATCAGAGGAGAACCGCAGATGGAAGGAGCAACTGGATCTTGGCTGGGATGCGGGGATCAAGCAGGCCAACCAGATCTTTGAAAGCGATATTGACCTGCTCACCCGAGACTTTACCGGGATGGTTCTGGCCAAAAGGCTTCACACAGAAGGCAGGCTCTCCCAAACCTGGATCGATCACGAGCATCTCGGCATTGTCGGCAACGAACAGAGCATGAGAATTGGCGAACAAACCCTTCGCATTACAGGAGATGCAGGCCTGCAAAAGGATGCCGCCGAGTGGCGCGCCTACAGCACAGCATCCTCTGGAGGAGAGATCGCATGGAAATAAAAAACCAGGCGTTCAACCAGCAGCCTTTCGATGACAGCCTCAAGTGGCCGGAGCAGGGCCATCGCTTTGCCTTTGAGCGGATCAATGACTTTTTGAGATGGGCCGCAAGCCAGGAGGCTTCGGATATCAAGCTTGAAGGCTATCAGCCCGCCCGGATTTACAGGCATGGCAAGGCTTACGCTGTGACAGACTACAGACTGCAAAAACCGGAAATGGCCGGCATTCTGGAGCGGATTTACAATGCAACAGGGATCGGCCTGATCAACGACCGCAAAAGCATTGATTTTTCACACGAGATCAAAACAGGGCGCAACAGCTTTATCCGCTTTCGGGTCTGCGTTGCCGGCACCACCGCGCGCGAGCGCACCTTCGAAATCACCTTCCGGCTGCTCCCCGAGCAGGCCCCCACCTTTGACGAGCTTGAAATGGAAGCCCCCATTCGCAAGGCCTTTCTCGCTCAAAGGGGGCTGAACCTCTTTACAGGAGAGACCGGCAGCGGGAAATCCTCCTCCATTGCAGCAGGCATTCACGCCTTGCTGCAAAGCGGCTGTGGGCAAATCATTTCCTTTGAAAACCCGATCGAATTTGTCTTTCGCGATAGTGAAAGCCCCGACAGCTGGATCTCGCAAACAGAAATCCCCACCCAGGTCCCCGGCTTTCATCAGGCGCTTGTCGATGCCATGCGCCGCTATCCGAGGATTCTGATGGTCGGAGAGTGCCGCGATCAGGAAACCATTGAGGCCGCCATCAACGCCGCCCAGCAAGGCAGCCCTGTTTATACCACCTCCCACTCGCGCACCGTAATTGACACCCTCGATCGCCTTGTCAACATCTTCCCGGGATCAGAACGCGACAGTCGCTCCTACGACCTGCTCAAGCTCATTCATCTCGTTGTTTCCCAAAGGCTGGTTCCCCGGGCCGATGGCAGGGGGAGGACAGCCTTGAGGGAATGGTTTGTCTTTGAAGAACATTTTGCCGCCGCCCTGCTCAGACAACCACGTCACACCTGGCATCATGCCATCACCGAAGCCTTTTCTGATTGCGGACAAACCCTGCAAAAATCCGCAGAGCTTGCCTTTGAGCAAAAGCGGATTGATGAAGCCACCTTCCTTGCCGCCACGCAAGGCGGAAAAGGACGGGCCGGACAAAAGCAGGCGCAAGATAAGAACGGGGAGATCAGGCCGTGAACGACAGCTTTTATGATTCGCCCTGGAGAGACACCCAGCTGGAACCCCGGTTCTTTTTTCTGAACTGGCGGGTTCTCTGGTTCCTCGTCCCTCTCGTGCTGGTGCCTGAAAACGCTGTGCGCCTTGGGCTCTTCATCCTGATTATCTGTTTGATGATTTTTCTAAGACTTGCAGAGAACAGGGGCCTCTCCTTCTGGCGCGCGCTGCGGGCCATGCGGGCCTCTTTCGCCGGAGCAAGGCGCTACGGACGCAATCCGCGCCTGAACAGAAAAACCTTTCATCACCACAGGACGACCACCCCTGTGAGCAAGACAAAAGCAAGGGCTGGTCTGACAGGCGCGAAAGGACAGACAGGACAATGAAAACCCTTGCAAAGAGCAAAATCGGGGCCTTTGTTGCCGGCCTGCCGATAATTACAATAATTATGATAACCACAAAAACCACGATAATCACGATAATTACCATAACCACAATAATCACGATA
>WURV02200974.1:0-11641 GCA_011762755.2 Epimenia babai
GACTAGTTATCATTTACCTGGCAAAGATGATGATGATATATATAAATCCAAAGACTAGTTATCATTTACCTGGCAAAGATGATGATGATATATATAAATCCAAAGACTAGTTATCATTTACCTGGCAAAGATGATGATGATATATATAAATCCAAAGACTAGTTATCATTTACCTGGCAAATATTATGATAGATAATAGATAAATAGATTATGGATATAATAAAAAAATAGATATATATACCCAAATAGTAATTTTCATTTACCTGGTACACATGTTTCATTTTTGAGAGACCACACAAACAGTTCGGCCATGCATGATGCCATCGCCTACAAAATTAATTTATTAGCAAAAGAGAGCAAACTTTGGGCAAAGAACACGCAATAAATCACGTAGACTCTACAGATGCAAAATTTAAATATAAGTGAACGCATCTCACTACATGCACTGGCCACAGCAGGAATATCTCAACTGATATCTCTGTACCAAATGCAGTTGATTTATTTTCAGGTTTTATTAATTAACTGTATGACATACACTTCACCAGTCCTTCCACTATGGCTATTACGTTCAAAAACACCTTATAAAAGACTATCCAGTAAGTCAAGTTGGCCTATATTCATACTTCAATAAATGATTAGTAGTTATCAAAAACAACCATAAAATCACTGATATTTATCACATCCGTTTTGGCATGAGTGTTTATATCTCGTGATGTCTAGATATTTTTCACGATGTAACTCTTGGTTCAAGAATGTAGTTATTTTATGCTTGCCTTAAACACCTTAAAGCCGTGTCAACTGGGCAAAATATTTGTTTAAAAAGTAGTTGTATTTTACTTATTAATACATCACAATAACAAATGGCAAATTAAATTTTTGATAAATACTGTACAGTAATGTATTAATGATTAGATAGAAATAATTAGCTAATAATTAAAAATATATGATACTCTCAACACTAACAAGAAAAGGAAAAAACTTGATGACATACAATATAAAAATGCTAATCATAATAGCACAGGTGCATTGAGAAGTTTACCCCAAACCTACTGCACACATATGTATAATTCTTTACAATTATATCACATCATTTTATTAAACACTCTGCAGAGTTCGTAAACCATAAGGGGGTCGAGCATGCCCAGTGGCCATTGACCACAACAGTATAACTAGTATACTTGGCAAGATTGATTAGTTACAATATGATGTACCAATATAACTAAGGTAATATAAGAATAATAAAATACAATCTAATACATTCCACATGCAGATCTACTATACTAAGCACTTTATTACGTTAAGTGGTCATATTCTAAGGTGGATATCGGGTTGAAATATTCTTGACAATATAACATTGTATGCATATTGACACAAGTCGATGTATAAATTTGACATGGTATGGTATTATTTATTGTGCATGATAAAAACATTAATATGGTAGAAAAACAAAGCAAAGATACTAATAGTGGTACTAACTCTCCATAAACCCGAAAGATCCATTATTTTCCTGACAATTAAAGGTTGCGTTTTTTTAGTTATTACAGATAATGGGCAATTTATATTGGATGAATGCAAAATGACAGTAAAGAAATCGCTTAGTAGAGAACTATACCTTAGTCAAAGCGTAAATTGAGGCTTTGGTATTAAGGAGATTTGTACAAATGTCACAATCGGCAATTTTCTACATAAAACAATATCACATTGATATTGATCTGTTTATAGAAGATGGAGTGATTACAGGGGTTACCAAAGCAACTGTCAAGCGTAATTGTGGAAATTACCGATAATCATCACCACATATATTGTTGGAGGCCAAAACTGCAGATCACTGTCAGCATTGAAATGTATTAACACTTATTAAATTATAAAAGTTAAATAAACCAGCTGTAAGTCAATAAAGCCATGCCTTTGCATCTTATAAAATAACGAAAAATGGGCCTATTAATACAGTAGAGACTATTCACAATCGTGACAATGTACTTAATATTAAACTTAATCACCTTTTGCGTGAAATATACGAGTGAATCTTGCGTACAATCTTTCGTTCAATTATCAATGCGATAAGCTATAGAATACGCAGACACTAAAACTTGCGAATTTTCAAATTTCATATTATCTAATTTGAAACTAGTACTAGTGCCAAACTGATTACTGGTACATCATGAAATCATACTAGTAGTGACTAGTACTACGGGCAGTACTGAGAGTGGCACTAAATTTAAAATTGTACCCCGCCAGTATAGTTACCATATTTTTATACAAAAGGTAACATCAAGCTCATCTTAACTATGCTCTTAGAGTGGCGATCCGATTTAATCGAAATATGAATTTTAATATATTTTAATTTTTACTGACATCATCTGCTTTTAGTTTACAAACAAAATACAAGTTTTGACAAGATACTGTTGATAAAACCGGATGCATAGCGTCAATCACTCAAATAAATGACAGTCTCTTATACAATCTACGAGTGGAATAATTTCGATTAGTTATAAATACTGGCTTGGAAGAGCCGCAAGTTTCGGTCCGAAGTAAAGGAAATGAAGTTATTATTATCAGAGTACATTAATCAATTTACGTACTTTATACCAGTAACATTTTATGGGCAGTATCTAGAGGACGTATGGTGATATTAGTCTATCTTGTGATCTTTATTTACCATTATGTGCATGTCGGATGACGTGTAATGCGGATTAGATGCCACATGGCCCTGTTCGCTAAGACATAGAAGAACGTCGTGCAGGATTGCGCACATTGAGAAAAGGTTTTCTTCGCCGTGTCCACTATATAAAATAAGCGAGATTTTACTGTGTTAGAATATTAAGAAAAGCAAGAGCGAATGGGATTTACGTCCATTAATAAGGAGGCGATTTGCATTTTTGTATTGAAGAAAATTTTTATTGATCGATTGATTAAATATTGGCCACAATATATTGATAGTTTGTATTACGATTAATAACAAACTCCAGTGGAAACCACATATAGATAGACCTCCGTGGGTCTTCACGAGAGGTCAAGGCCCAATGTTATAAAACGTACATACGACCAATCCTGGAGTATGGTTCAAACTCATGGGACCCTTATACGCATCGAAGTGCGACCGACCACCGCGGGCAGACTCGAGGCTGCCAAAAATAGATGCGTTAGATTCATTTACAGCAACTAGAATCGCTGCAGTAGTGAATTAGAAATGAGGATACAGTTGGGCTGGGAGACACTTCAAGAACGACGCGCTCGTATTACAATGATGTACAAAATATTTCACGGTAACATCGATATATCTCCTAAATTCCCCACTGTCTTTTCCTCGTGCCATTCAACTAGGGGCGCTCATACCAAATATCTCGTCTATCACTGTAACAAAACCGTATCCACCAATTCATTCCTTCTCGCAGTCGTTTCTTATTAGAATGCACTCCCAATATCTGTCACGAGCGATATCTCTCATGGTTGCAACAATCAACATGGGCTCATGAGCCTAAGCTCACAACATGGGACTGGACCCCTCTAAGTTTTTATTGCCCTCACACTCATCTCATCTGTATTAAAAATTTCTTTTTTCTCTTCCCGATGTACCAACTGTACCACAAAGTTTTTATTTCGTGTCTTTTGTTTCTTTTTCTTGCAAAGTGCGATAATACTTGCAGCGCGAGGTCTGCACTGTACAGATCAGAATCAAAATATGTTGTACCTACCCTTACTTCTAACATTATATGCAAGAGTGCTTAACTCTATACCTTCATTTTGGACCTAATTTTATATCTCGTATATATTTTATACCTTTTGATACTTTTATATTCCTGTTGTTCAGCTTCGATGGTAACATGCCAACCAATTAATGTCAATAATCAACCATTTTCTACGAATGTAAACGGTACGAATAAACCGGACGATAATCAGAACGTGACCTATTTTTAATTTCTATGATATACCGTCATGATGACGGCGGTGACGGTAAACACGCCTCGCCAAACAAACAAAATAGCGTTTGGTATTACTACCTTCACCTTGGTTTCGGTACAAAGTGTGACTGTGTTATTGTTACTTCAGTGATGTGCACTCAACAGGATACACATCGTAAAGTAAATAAGAGTCATGATTATTGTGCGTGACTTTAATCTTATTCATTATCATCATTTTCATGGCCAACTTCACGTACGCGTAAAAATAAAATTGTTACGGTAGAATGTATTCATTGAACCTTTCACTTTAACTATGTTGACAATGACATCGTCGTGCGAAATGACCACTCTCACACAGGCGATACCTTTCGCATCGTATGTGATCGTCTTAGAGATAAAATAATTTATTTATTGTATTGTAATTGTATATGGGCAGATAGTATGTGGTAAAGTTGCGCATACACATAAAATACAATGATTACATTTACAAAATAAGGGGGCAATAAAATGAAACAGTCATTAAAATGCGTTAGTCTGTGAATTGTGTTTTATATCTACAAAACTGGAATAAGACTTGCTTACCTATACTGAATAGATTTTATTGTATACTATGCAATATATAACCATTTGCCGCCTGTTGTCTTTTTATGTCTTTATTATAAAGTAAAATATATTCTACATGGTCTTATATTGTGAAAACCACTGACATTTAATATTTTGTTAATACAAGTTTTAAATAATAATGATGAATACGGAAGTAAATGTACCTTCTCTGTTGTGACAACAAAGCCCATTGTGTGTAGACACAAAGAAGGCACTAACTTATGATATATCAGTCTAGTGTATAGAAAATTTATATTACCTAATATCATACTACTTATTTCATCATAATGACAATGTCATTGATTTAGGCTCGTGCTATCCATATACTTATACAAACTATTAAATTATCGATGTATAATATAAATAATAATGATAGTGTCATTAACTTTAATACAATTACTTGATAGTTATTCTGTATAGTGCTTTTAATCATCTCTAAGAATTGATGTATTTTATTTAATATCATCATTTATTTTTTTAAACATCATGACGAGGCAGTTTAACTCTATGAAGCAGCAATCTACAACTTTTCTGTAACATAGAGATCACACGAATGACTAACACCATGGGCATCAGCGTTCCCTTGTTAAATGAATACAAACAAGACTTTTTCCTACGTCGTTTCCCGAGGACTATATCAGGTGGCATGCAATTCAAGTTCGGCTACTCCGTGCCGATTTATATCTATATCGCGCAATTCTCGCTGTTTATCTTCCCATGGATATCAAGCGCGTTGTTCACTTCACTCATCGAATACCACGTGATCAGCGTACATCTTGGCGTATATATTTATGGCATATTTATCTTCGTCTGCGTATTTGTCGTTCATTTAACATCCGCGATAATTGCATCGAAGAAGAAACTAAAAGATACGCAAGAATACAAAAAAAAGACATTCACCGTTCTGGATGAGGAAGACCACATCGAATTTGATGGAATCGTCGGCAAAAACACGATAACCTTCCTTTTTCCGCCGAAAAAATACCGACTGAATATTTTGATCCATTCGGGTCTATCTGGCGTCTTATGCAGTTTGTCGCTGATTTATTTGTTACCTAGTGAGCTCGGGTTTTTGTACTCGAATAACGTGTCAGCCACTGTGATCTTATTCATCCTCGGTTGGTTGACCGTGTGCATTGCTCAGTACTCGTATACGACCGCAGCACCGCCCGAATTAGCCACTTACCGCGCCCTCGACTCGAACGAGTTCTGCTGCCATACGAGGCCGTTCTACGTTCTCGTTCTCCTCGTGTTTTATGTCTGTACCAAGTAAGTTTAGATATTTTCTTCGGTGGTCTGCTCTTATTTATTGTTAAAACAAATGACGTGTCCGTCAAATACATGAAAAGTACAGATATTAATTCTTTTAATAGGTTGATTAATTTGTGATAATCAAAGGATGGAAGGAAATCAACATTGATATAACCGTCATGATAATATTATATAAATTTGATCATGTACTGTCCCAAATGTCTCCATGCAGCTTACATGTGTCATGCACTGTGCTTAATCTGTTATAGTTGAAGATTATTTATAATGACATGACGAGATAGCGGATCAATAATAAGCATCATACGGATCACCCACACGGCATGTATATCACAGCCACCTCACAGGGAAGAAGTCCTTACATAACCATACTACAAGATCTACTGAGGCCCCCCCCCTCCCAGCCCCTCTCCCCAGAGCAGAAGCGATTTAAGGTAGTTTTTGCCCACAACAGTGCTGGTACGTCAACTTGGAATAGTAGTGGTGACGTGACATCTGGTAGTGATAGTGACGTGACTTTGGGTAGTTGTGGTAAGGTGACATCCGGTAGTATTATGATCAGACATCGTGTAGTGATGGTGATGAGGTAGTGATGGTGACATGACATCAGGTAGGGGCAGTGACATAACATCAGGTAGTGGTAGTAACATGACATTGGGTAGTGGTGGTAACATGATACGTATAGGGTAATGCTGGTGACATAATATTGGACATTGATGGTGACGTGACATCAGGTAGTGGCAGTAACATGACATTGGGTAGTGGTGGTAACATGATACGTATAGGTTAATGCTGGTGACATAATATTGGACATTGATGGTGACGTGACATCAGGTAGTGGCAGTAAGATGACATTGGGTAGTGGTGGTAACATGATACGTATAGGTTAATGCTGGTGACTTAATATTGGACATTGATGGTGATGTGACATCGAATTCTAACATACAGTGATTCTATTGAAGATATGATGCTGCTGTCCATAAGATTTATTCTGTAATTAATGATGTCATATGCTGATGATGTCTCTAGTAACATGGACACCGTCGAGCGATCATTATCCACTGGTCTTGGTTAATTATTGCATACTACATGAGTAGAACACGATGACTGCAGACCATGTTTTAGATGATATACTAAGCAGACAGAAGTATTATTATTATTGCATTTATAGTGCCTCTGCAACTAACTAGTTATCAGCGAGACCTTACAATGGTAATACAACATGGTATACACAAAAAATGAATCGAAACTAAAATGGTATGTAACAAGTAAAAAGTATCATATTTAGCACAAAACAGTGAGACTTACAATTAATCTATTCTACATAGAAGATATAATAGCGTAAAAATACTTAGACATGCACAGTAGACTAAAATCAATATAGAACTAAACGGTATCACCGAATGTTGTAACAGTGGTTATGGTTAGTGTGATTTGTTATACCAATATGATCAACTCATTCTACACACTCAATTTTGACTGAATACGTTTGTAGACATGACCCACATTACCACACCGTCAACCAGGCTCTGCACGCTGTCATGGTGGCACTACCCCTACTGTGGACCCTGGGTATTCTCCCACCCATCGATGCCTTGTGCTCTTGGCTCATGGAACAGGTGCTCGTCATCGTGTTTGGTGGTTCGCCCATGGCAACTGACCTTCGGTGCGTATAATATCGATTTAGCACCAAAACACCCATGAAAAAATTGTTACGTACTTCACTGCACCATGTTTTTAATGTTATTTGTAGATAGTGATATTATTTTCCGAACGGCTGGAGAGAAATACATAGAAAAATAACCGATATTCAAATAAAATGTGACATTTTATATACCCCACCTTAACCCTTAGCACTCTGTTGTCACACAATTATAATTGTTATAGTAATGTGATGTACAGATGTCAGTTTGGTAAGGGTTAAAGCCGTTTGCCCTGCTTCCCAAATGGCGCTTTACAACGACTCATTGGAGAAGGTGGCTACATAATTAGGCTGCAGCAAGCCCAAGACACAAATTTACTTTCCCAGCAATATTAATTCGCGTTGCCAGAAATAACTTTCATGGGTATCCTTTAATGGGTATCTCAACCAGAGTCAACCAGAGCAACTGCGATAAAGTACCTTGCTGAAGGACACAACAAAACACAGTAGCTATTGCTCGGGATTTGAACCCGTCACCTCCTGGTTTGTAGGCTGGTGCATTACCCACCAAGCTGTAGTAAATCTCCAAGTTGTAGCTTTATCATTCGAGCTACGAAAGCGGATTTCTTTCTGTAGATTCATCTCAGCAGGTGAGGCACGAAACTGGTTACTCGCAGATTGCGAGTTGGATATGCACGCAGAATCGAGATTTTTTCTGTGTTTGTCTTTCCACTTTATTCAAGCAATCACATGAGATCTGGATGCTAAGTGGCTACTTCTGCGGCAACACCCCATATATAAAGGGTCTTGATGACCCCCCCCCCATCTGCAATCTTTGCAGTGTGATAGAGGGGACATCAGAGCACCGCTCGGCTGATGCAGTGTCTTAGCTCAAAATTGCCTAAGCACCCTGAGATCTAACTTTTTTAAGGGCAGATGAAATTAAATTGATAGCCATACATGACCTACTGAGATATATAAAAAACTTAAAAAGATTCGTAGACCAGTAAAATTGAATTGAGAGATGGTGATCATCCACTGATGACTAATTTGGACTGCATTCCAAAAGTGTCTGTAGAATGCTACCAGGAGTCTGAGATTGCCTAAGCCATCACTGAGTGTTAACGTGTGGGGAAATCCAATAGGCTATGGAAGCTCTGACTTTTAGAAGACACACCGATGTGAATGGGCTTACGTAATCTACCATCTGTGGCCTGAATGTAGGGACTTGTCAACCCCCCCCACCCCCACAACATACTCAAGCGAATACTTTACCACATGATGCTAAAATCTTACCCATTACCATCTTTAGTTTGACACATATGTTTAGTCGCGTGTCAGTTTTATTGTGCGCATTTTATTAATCTGACAGCCGGATTTAAAACATTCGCTAAGATGCTACTCAGCTAATAACTGAGCTACTGAACAAGTTAAAGTTTCTCAATATAATGTAACGTGGTTTGACTTTTTGCCCAGACTTTTGGGAATGCTCGTACTATCCATCGGCACTGTCATCGTCGTCTATTTCTCACCGTCTGCCGTCGCATCCATTTGCGTCGCGGCCTGCTTCGGTTACATCCTCAGCACGGACGTCGCCTCCCTCGCCGCGCGGCTCACCAACAGTCTCTGCAGAAACAAAGTCGCGCACGGCAAACACCCCGCGCGGCGAAAGGACGATCCGTCGCTCAAGCAATCGTGGCGCTGCGGGATCTACGAAGGTCTCTACCACGCCGTTGTTGTGGCCGCAACGTTCCTCTTGGCATTGCTGCTGACGATGTACCATCGTTTCCTCAACCGATACGACGCGCATATTCTCGGATACATCATTCTAGCGTTAACGGTCTTCGAGAAGTATTCACGCGATTTACAATCAGTTTACTTATTTTTCGGGACTATTCGAAATCCGTTTTACCCGAGGACTTTTGAAAATATCGACAGTTTCGCTCGGGCGAAAAAGAACATGCGAGTTCTTCGTGTCTTTCATCGGTTCATTCTCAACTGGGGTGAGTTCCAATGAAGTTGTATTTTACGATGATAAATTCACTAACTATAACTGTAATATCAACAAAATATTGCAGGCCCATTACTTTCACGGTTTAATGTTTTTTAGATTTTACACTAGCTTTATTCCTCAAAGTAAATGTTACAGGGCACATCAATGGTGAAGTTGAAGTACTTGTGAGATGGTTGCACTGAATCCAGGAGACATTGAATCAGTTCTCACTCTAGCAAGTGTACTTTTGCATTTTTCGGGCAAAAGGTGCCTTAAACCCTGTCCGCTCATGGGAGTCTGGGTAGCCCCTGCAGTGTGGTTATGTAATGTCTTCTTCTTTTTAGATGTGGCTGTAGTTAAAATGGTTTTAAAATAGTTTTTACGAACGTGCTATATTTGACTTGTCGTCTGCTATTTTCCCATGGTACAATGGAAAAGTAGATAACATAAACGGATTCTATAAATTTTATTATGTCTATAACTCAAATTTTCTCACAGGAGTACACCTTTATCTCACTATCAATGTACACTTGGTATAAAGTTTTTAGATAAAGTTACAAGATATTTAATGGTATTTGTTATCTGCACACGATGAGATCTTGAGAATTTTACCTTAGACTTGCGTTTTTTGGCACTGGTTAGATTTTTACACATCAACAGACCAATGTGTCGGTTTATAGCCATCGTACAAATATACCAGAATCTTGCTACATCGATGAAGATAAACGTGAAAATCATCGTGAGAATCGACCTCACCCTGATCCTCGTGGATAGTTTTGTTTAATGCGCAGGGACAAGGGGTATTTCCAGTCTGAAAGGGATGACAAGTCTTATTGATTTATCTTTGCCGTGAACAACACTACAACTGAGAATGACTTTGTCATTTAGAATAACCGCGAACACGACTCCTGTTGTGAATATCTTTTCATTAAGTAACTACCGTGAACAACATAAAACAACTGTACTGTCGCTTTATCGAAAGTAAATGTAAGCTAATAAGTAATGGTAGCAATGATCATAATGAGAATTTTGTTCATTGTTGAACATTGGATGTGTTCCATAAAATGTATTCATTGTGTTTATTTAATGACTTGTTAGGGTATATCGATCTATGATAAATACACTAATTAAATATATATGTATAATACTATCAATATTTGGAGACTACTCTACATACCTTTATACTGAGAGGTTTTTTACCAAGAACTTCAAGGAATCATTGACATACTTCACCCAAGGTCATGCAAGATGGCTCTTTGTTTTGTGTGATGGACCCATTTCACCCCAGAGTTTCACTTTTCCTCTCTTAGAACAATTACCTTCCATACTACTCAATCCAGTCGCGATAACACCCAGAAATGATTTGTTTGAGGTGGCATAGCCGGCCGTGTTCGTCTATTGATACAAATTCACCCGATGAAGCATTCATTGTTCGTGTGCGGAAGCTCGTGTTTCCATAAATTTTCGTGAGCCTTACAAGGTACTACCATTTGTTTCTAATATATTAAATGATTTGTTACCTGTACCCGCAGCATCTCCCTTTGTCATGATGGCCTACCTACTACTCAATATACCCCTGACTGACCGCTCCCCCAACTACCACCCATTATTTCCCAACACTACCCCTGAAGTCGCTCTTCTGCAGTGTGTCGCTATCTGCAGAGCTCTACGATGGGTATGTTTAGGTGGATTTTTTTCAACATCATCGATATTCCATCACTATACACAATATATACAGTAATTATCTCTTACTCTCGCATCAAACTTTCATTCTTCAAATTTCACATTGATCAACTTTAAATGTAGAGATAAACTACAGCATCTATAGACTGTTACGTATCAAGCAATTCCTACTCCTTCATGCTATTTATGATTATTCATATTTTCTGCAGCGGAATAGTCAAATAACAACATTCAAATATTGCCCAGAAAAGATCATATCAAGCATCTGTCCATTTCGTAGATGAAGAATGATAAATGACTTGCTGAAATTCATGATGGAGTAATTATTTGAATTTGCAGACTTTCTCTTTCTCTTGTATTTACCCTTTCACCGATACACTCTTCAAAATTGATCATGCATGGTGTTTATACATTGATATATACTTAAGTTCAAAAATACATACATTTATACATTTATACTTATTTTTTTTTTAAATTCCTGTGTAATAATGCATTATATTCATTGTACTGTACTCTCCTAGAGCCATATATTAACTATTGTATTGAAAT
>WURV02200985.1:0-11641 GCA_011762755.2 Epimenia babai
CTCGCGCATCATCGTACACAAATGCATAAAACTGGCATACCAGATGCCAGGCATATTTCATTTGTGCTTTCAGCTATCCTGCCATTTATTGGCATGAAGACTGTTCAAAAGTCGCTTATGCCAAGGTGATTGTTGATGGAATCCTGTAATCGTACTGACAGTCATAGGGAAATAAACGATGAGAGCGGTGACAATAATTTTGGTCTCAATCCCACTGCCGAACCAGAGAATCAAGAGCGGGGCAAAAGCCACCAGCGGCACCGAATTGGCCGCAACCAGGTAGGGCGTGAGAAGTTTTTCCAAAATGCGGACTTGGGAAATGGCATATCCCGAGATCATGCCAAAACTAATCCCCGCACAATAACCGACCACCACTTCCAACCCCGTTGTTCTGACGTGTGGTTGAATCGCGTTGACGCGCCAAAGCTCTAAGAACCGCTGCCACACGGTTTTTGGATCGGGAAACAGCCATTGGGGTGGTTCAAAGATCCAAATGATGGCTTGCCAAGCCACCAAAACCACCAACACAGAGAGGCAAGAAGTCAAAACCTTTCCGGCAATCTTCTTCCACATGGCTAATCACTCACTTGGCGAGGTTGATTGGGTTGGATCGGGAGGCGCTCACGTACCTCTTGAACGCTTTGAGCAAATTGGCGAGAACGAAAAGTCTCAAAGCCGCGAGGTCTGGGAAGGGGAACTCGGTATTCTTGAAGAAAGCGCCCTTCCTCTAAAATCACGATGCGATCGGATAGGATCACCGCTTCATCGATACTATGGGTCACGAAGAGAATCGTCTTCTTGGTGCGTTGGTAAAGGCGCAGTAGGTTGACGTTCATATTCTCGCGGAGAATGGGGTCCAAAGCAGAAAAGGGCTCATCCATAAGTAGTAATTGCGGATCTTGAACCAGGGCACGCGCAATTGCTACCCGCTGGGCCATGCCACCGCTCAACTGGAAGGGAAAGAGTTTGGCCGCATAGCCCATGCCGACTTTTTCCAGTGCGGCAAGTGCCATGGCTTGGCGTTCTGCTTTGGAAACGCCGTTAATCTCAAGCGGTAAATACACATTTCGTTTCACATTGCGCCAGGGGAGTAGCGCGGGCCTTTGGAAAACATAACCTATAGAGAGCTTGTCGGGATTTCGTTCAATAGTCCCTGAATCGGGTTTCACCAGTCCCATAATGAGATCCATCAAGGTAGATTTCCCCGATCCGGAACGACCGATCACGGTGACGAATTCCCCCGGTTCCAAATGGAACTCGAGTTTTCGTAGGACGGAAATGGACTCCTCGCCTTGGGAAAATGACTTGGAAACACTTTGGAATTTAATCAAGAGATTGCCTTTTCAGCCAGGCTAAGTGATGGAGTGCGAGATTTGAGGCGGTCGGTCCGAGTGTTGGAATATGGCGGCCTTCGGGCACAAGAAAGAACTCGTAATGGGAGAGGGCGTCCTCGAGAAGTTGGCGGTTTTTATCAAGGGGTGTGGTGTCGTCTGCATCGCCATGTGCGTGCCAGACAGGCATGGCGAGTTCCTTTAAACGCGGTGTGATGTCGTGTGCGAGCTGATGCAGTGCCCTGGTTGGCTTGAGTGCAATGGACCGGTAGGTATGGGGATTGGAAAGTGTGAATCCCTCCCTGCGATAAGCGGTGGTCTTCCGCATCCGAGGAATGAGCCAATCCAGGCCGGTTCGCTGAATTAAGCTCAGGTTGCGCTCTGCTTTGGGTACCAGTTGAAGGGCTGGCGCGATCAGACCGAGGCTGGCTGGTGGTTCATCCAGTGCGAGCGCCATGGCCATCACCGCCCCGTAACTCATCCCCGTGAGATGAACTTGACGATAGTTCTTGGCCAGGTAAGCATGAAGTGCAGGCAGGGGAATCATGAGTTCTCGAAGAGTGAGGTGTTGCAAATGGCAAACATGACTACCATGGCCAGGTAATAGCGGCACAAAAACATCGAAGTGATCGGCAAAATGGGAAGCATAATGCTTGAAATCATTGGGCGTTCCGGTTAGGCCATGCAGGAGAATTAAAGCTTCGGCATGGCCGGATTGCAGGGCGAAAGGTCTGCATTCGGGATGCACGAAATCACTGGTGTAAAAACCTGGAATCATCGTTCCAGTACACGTGGTCAACGGAATATTCCTCCAGGCTTGGGGACAGCCTAAATCAAGCCTCAACGTAGCAGCTGTTAAGCGTTTAGGCTAACATAGTCACAGAGTTAGCTCTTGCGAAAAATAGACGGATAAATCGTCAAGTTGGGATGGAACATGATCAGTGGGATGGGTTGGCAATGGCTATGGTTAGGAATGTTATTGGGTGTGATGAGTCCGCAAGTGGAGGTCCCTCCCCAGGAGCCGGAACCCAGCGGCCAAACGCAACCGACGGAAACACCGCAAACTGATCCAGGTCAAGGCCAGGAGCCGAGTAGCCCAACGCCCAGTGATCCTGCGCCAACGGATAAACCTGAAAGCCAGCCACCGGATCCCGGCCAGAACCAGGAGCCAAGCTCGCCAGTGGATCCCAACCAGGAACCAAGTTCGACGCCTCCGGAAAATCAGCCTGCGGAAGCGCCGCCTTCTTTGCCTCCACCAACAGGAGATCCAGCCAATCAACCGAATCCTGGGTCCATCCCCCTCGGTCAGCCACAAACGACACCCGTTGATTCAGTGCAAACCTCATCGACAACAACCGAAACTGGGACGTCATCACAAAGCCAGCCTGAAGCGCCACTGCCGTCTCTTGCAGAATTACCACCCATTGTCGATTACGATATCGCTGTCACCCTTTTGACCGAAGACAAAGAAATAACCGGTCAGATCCGTTTGATTTACACCAATCATTCCCCTGATATCATTCCTGATTTACGGTTTCACACTTATCTCAATGCTTTTAAAAACAATCTTTCCACTTACCAGATGGAGCTTAGGGGCTTTCGGAAGGTTCCCAAGAAAAGTCAGAGCTATGTTCATGTCTCACGGGCTCAGATTGATGGCGCTGATCTCACGGGTTCCATGGCTTATTTCCAGGGTCATGACAGTGCACCTGGGGATCAAACCGTTTTGAGAATTCCCCTGCAGGGCCCGCTTATGCCGGGACAGTCCACAGAGGTGGTCTTGGATTTCAGGGCCAAGCTGCCTTACGCCTTTGAACGCATGGGCTATGTTGGTAATTACTTCTTCCTTGCTCAGTGGTATCCCAAAATCGGTGTTTGGGAGACACGAGGTGTGCGGGGAGTCGAAACGTCGGGTTGGAATTGTCGGCCGTATCACAAGAACACCGAGTATTACGCCAACTTCGGTAATTATCGTGTCTCCATTGAAGTGCCCGCCGATTATGAAGTCGGCGCCACCGGTTCTCTGGTCAAGGAAGAAACGGGTGTCAATGGCAAGGTACTGACCTTTGCAGAGAAAATGGTTCACGACTTTGCCGTGGTTGCGGCAGAAGATTTAACGGTTCACGAACGCATGTTTGATCCGGCGAAATTGGTCACGGAAGCCGAGTATGAAGAAGTGATGGCGCAGTTCGGGCTTTCCCGTGATGCCGTGGCACTCAAACCCGTGAAAATGTTCTTTATTTACCCATCGGAGCAAAGCCCGGACGTGGATCGACACTTTGCAGCTCAAGAAATCGGGCTTAAAGCGTTCGGCCTCCGTTACGGCCCCTACCCCTATGACACGATCACCATGCTCAACCCGCCAAAAGGTGCTCGAGGCAGTATTGGCGGCATGGAATATCCCACCTTGATCACTTTGGGGTACTCCCACCGTCGCGCTAAAACCGATTACGACTTGGAAGAATTGATTCTCCATGAATTTGCCCACCAGTATTTCTACGGGATGGTGGCGACCAATGAATTTGAGGAAGCTTATCTGGACGAAGGCTTTACGACTTATATTTCATCCAAGCTCAATGACGAAGCTTACGGCGGTATTCCCTTTTTTCACCACCAATTTGGTAGAGATTGGCCCGTAACCGATTGGTTGGGCATGCGTCGCATCAATCACCTGGAGTCGTTTGCCTTCTCGGTTCGCGGCAAGCGCTTTGAGGAACCCATCGCCAAACCGGGCTGGACCTATTACACCGGGTACAACTACGGATTGAACTCCTATTCAAGACCCGCATTGACCTTGGAACAACTAGAACAGGAATTGGGTCCCGAAACGATGGCCCGTGTGATGCGCACCTATGTGGATCGCTATGCTTTCGGTCATCCCAACCTGCAAGACTTCCAAAGCTTAGCTGAAGAAGTTTCCGGACGCGATTTGGCGTGGTTTTTCGAACGCCTATTTCATCGTGTCGCCATAGTAGATTACGAAGCTAAACGAGTCCGCTCCTATAAGATTCGGCTCAATGATGGCTACATGGATGGTCCCGACGGGCCCGTGCTCCAAGATTCTGAAGCAGAAGCTGAAAATCGCGAACGCCAAGAGGTGACCGTGGTTAACAACGGCACAATTGAATACCCTGTTGAAGTAGCGGTTCACTTTGATGATGGCACGGTCATAGAAGAAGCATGGGATGGCAGCCAACGCTGGAAGCGCTTTATTTACGACGATGGCCCTAAGATAACTAAGGTGGTGGTAGATCCTCATCATAAAGTCGTGATGGATCTCAACCGCACCAATAATTCCTATGTCCTCAACCCGGATTCGAAGTGGACGACCGGCATTCGCGATCGACTCACCCTAGGCCTCCAACACATTTTGCAGACCATCGCGTGGGGGTTTTAAGATGAAGATTCTTCAAGCATTTCTCAAGGGTTGGTTACTGGTTGTCCGCTTTCCTTTGTTTGCCATCTTGAAATATGGCTTAACCCTCATTTTTGCCTATGTTCTGTTGACGCCCTATTTCGGTGCGTTTAAGCAATTCACAGCCAACCGTACCGCCGCAGAAGAACAGGCTCAAAATCCTAGCCTGGGCTTTTTGGCAGAATTTACCGAAAACATCGGTGAAGAACTTGCCGGGTTAAATGAATCCTCCATGCTGATGTTCCTGTTATTTATTTTTGCCAATCTGTTGCTTAGTGCTGGCATCCTCACCAGCTACGCGAACCACCTCCGCGGTGATCGCATCGCTTTCTGGAGCGGCGTTCGTCGTAATTTCCTACCGTTAGGCCTTCTTTTCATCGGCTTTTTTTTGTTGGTCACGGGTTCAAGTGGCTTTTGGTACTTGTTTTCTTCAACAGTTCTGGGGAGTTATCCGCCGGTTTGGATGGAAATCGTCTCCATCATGGTCACTTGCTGGCTGCTTTGGTTTACCTGGCTCCTCTATGATGTTAGCCGGGTTATTATTTGCGCGGATGCCGATGCATCGAAGGGTAAATCGCGCCAATTGGCTCTTATGTTCACCAAACCCTTCACAAGTGTGTTTCGCGCGCTTCTTTTCGTGTTCACCAAACCATCGCTTTGGATCATTTCCATCATTTTCCTTCTTATCCAAGCCTTTTGGTTGTTTGGGATTCACAAGGAGTGGTTCAGTTTCGGTGGCTTTGGCGTGCTGATCGTCGGTCAGTTGGTGGTCTTCGCTCGAACCATCACTCATATGGGTTTATTGGGCGCAGAGTCCTTTTTATGGGTGACTTATCAGGATAAGAAACTCAATAAGGCGGCACTTTCCCACAGCTATGACCCACCGCCGACCGAACCTGAAGAACCCTCATCGCCAGAAACTGAGGGTGGCATTGATTGGACCTCTGGGGCAGATAGCCCGGAAGAATCGGTCTCTCATGAGCCGATCGATCCACTGGATGATGAAGATGCGCAGTATTTGGAAGCGTCACGCGGTTCATCTACCCCAAAACAAAGCGACGAAGAGGATCAGGGATCGGGAAACTTGGCGACCTGACCTAGTAGAACTTCCATATCCACATTATCGCCACTGCAAATGCCGGCGATCTTTTGACCCAAAAGATCGCCGTGGTTCGGATGCAAAATGGCGCCAATCGCCACGGCACCACCACCCTCGAGCACCAGGCGTTCTCGGCGAAATCCATAGGACATGGCGTGCCCGATCTCCGCTTCATTCAAAAGAATGGTGTCATCAATCAAATCTCGACACAGGGGAAAAGTGTACTGATTATCGTCGGGAAGCCCTCCCAGTAGCGCATCAGCAAGGCTGGGCTTTTCGATAACAGGCACTAATTTGCCCACCTTGATACTCTCAAACATACAGGCCCCTTCTTCCTGGCTCACCCCGATGATGCGAATCTCCGGTTTCAAGGCTTTTGCAGCTACACCGATGCCGGCCAATAAGCCGCCGCCGCTTAGGGGAATCACCAAGGTATCAATTTCGGGCTGTTCCTCCAGAATCTCCAGAGCGATCGTTCCCTGCCCGCAAATCACATCTGGATGATCAAAGGGTGAAATATAGGCCATACCGTTGGTTTCGGCAAAAGCACGCAGGGATTTCGTCGCCTCAAATTGATCCATGGCCAGCGCTTGGACTTCCGCGCCAAGATCTCGAATGGCTTGGACTTTTACCTGTGGTACCTGATCCGAAAGCCCGATCACCGCGCGAATGCCTAATTTTCCGGCAACATAAGCCATGGCTTTGCCATGATTCCCGCTGGAAAGTGTGACAACGCCCTTTTCCCGAACTTCGGGTGAAAGACTGAGCAGCGCATTGGCAGCCCCGCGAAGCTTGAAAGCGCCTGTCGGTTGGGTCGTTTCAAGCTTGAGAAAAACCTCTTTTCCCGAGGCTTTTCCCAAAGTGTAGGCCGGTTTCAGGGGTGTCTTGGCAATGATGGGCGCAATGCGTTCGTGGGCTTTGCGGATATTTTCAAGGTGAATGGTGTCTAATCCCGAGCTCATAGGATTCCTTTCAAATCAACGAAGGTGATCAAGCATGTGATTTGCTGGAAATCACGGATGATTCTAGGAACGAAGCTCATCCAGACCTTCGCCTAACATGGCTAAACCACGCGCCAGTGTTTCACGATCTTCACCAATACCTAAGCGTAAATGATGATCCATCCCGTAAACATCTCCTGGCAAAACCAATACCTTTTTATTACGGCGAAGCCACTCAGAAAGCTCAGTGGAATTGATGTCCATGTCATATTTCAGGAAGGCCATACCGCCGGCTTGGGGCGGTACAAAGTCAAATAGTCCGGGCCTTTTTTTCAGCCAGTCCTGCAAGAGCTGTAGGTTTTCCCGCAACATGTTTCGGTTTCGCAACAGGATGTCATTGCGCTTTTCAGGCTGCAAAATAATTTGAGCTACATATTCGCTCACCAAACTGGTGGTGATGGTCGTGTAGTCATTGCGATGCCAAGCATTGTCTATAAAATCCTGGGGCCCGCAAAGCCAGCCAATGCGCAAGCCGGGATGGGCGAGAGCCTTTGATAAACCCGCGGTGACGATAGCGTTTTCGTCTAAATCTCGAAAGCTCGGTAGTTCCTCGCCTTCTAATTGAACGCCTTTGTAAACTTCATCGGCATAAATACGTGTGCCATTGGCAGCTGCCATGGCCACAATCGCTTCCATTTCTTCTCGATCGAGAATGGCCCCGGTGGGGTTGTTGGGGCAACAGAGGATGAGCAGCTTGGTTTTCGGTGTTAGCTTTTCGCGAATTTCATCTAAATCCGGACGCCATTGCCGCTCTCGTTTGAGGGAAAAAGTATTGACCGTGACACCAATCGATTCCGCTAACCCCCAAATCTGCATGTAGTTGGGAAGCATGTAAAGCACTTCATCACCGGGCTCAAGTAAGGTCCACATGGCCAGGAAGTTGGCTTCGGCTGAACCATTGGTGACCAAGACCTGTTCGCCATTGGTGTGTCGGTAATAACTGGCAATTTGGTGACGTAGTTTAGGTTCGCCATTGGTCCATCCATAGCCCAGCCGTAAATCGAGCACATCCGACTGCTGCTCGGGAGTCAGCAATTCACGCAAGGTATAGGGGTGAATACCACTTTCGGTGAGATTCACATCGACCCGATTTTCCCAAAGTGACTGAAGTCGTTCCAATTCAAAAACTGGGATTTGCATGGTTAAAACTCCTTATACGAGCAAATGCTCGATGTTTGATTTGACATTTTTATCTATTTTGGAAAAAAATGTCAAATATCGGTTAACCTTTTTTTCAAAGGAGTTGTGATGACCCGACTTGATCAATTCTTCCCTATCGCTGAAGGCATGGCGAAACTACTTCATCCTTATGCCGAAGTGGTGGTTCACGATGTGAAAACCAATTGCATTGCAGCGATCTTCAACAATCGCTCCCAACGCGTCGTGGGTGATGATTCACTGTTGGAGGATTTAGACGGGTTGCAAAGCGGACCATCCGTTCATGGACCATTTATGAAGTCATCGGAAATGGGCTCTTCCGTCAAATATGTCAGCACGGTGATTCGCAACAAAGCCGGCAAGGCAATAGGTCTGCTGTGTGTGAATATGGATCTGGAGCCTTGGGCGGTGATGCAAAACCATGTCAATCAATTCTTATCGGTGGTGGGTGATTCCGGGGATTTGGACACCTTGTTTGAAGACGACTGGCAAGAAAAGTTGAGGACCTTCGTCCACAATTTCCTCATGGAACGTCATCTCACACGAGAAAATCTTAAGCGTGAGGACCGCATCGCCTTAGTTCAAGCCTTGCAAGAGGCTGGTGCCTTTCGGGCCAAAAACGCGATGGCCTTTGCGGCGCGTATGATCGGTGTTTCGCGAGCGACGTTGTACAACGATTTAGCAAAATAATGAGGCCATTCACGATGAATCAGCCTAGCCAGGAGAGTTTATGGCAGCCCTAATTCTCAAACGAACAGAACTTGAAAAATGCGTTGGCTTTGATTTAGAAAGCCTGGCCGCAGTGGAAGCGTCTTTTGAATGGGCGATCCGTCCTGACACGGATGTACCTCAACCCTTACATCTCGATGTTCCTAGTCGAGATGGCAGTTTTGATGTGAAAACAGCCTATGTCCCCGGTCAGAACACCATTACCGTAAAGATCGCTTCAGGCTTCTACAAAAATGCAGAAAACGACTTACCCACAGGTCATTCCATGATGACGGTTTTTTCCGAGAAGACTGGCTTTGCGGAAGCCATTTTAATGGATGAAGGTTATCTTACAGATCTCCGAACAGCCCTTGCAGGAGCGGTTGCTGCCAAACACCTCGCTAAAGAGAGCCTGCAAACTGTAGGAGTTGTGGGAACGGGTGCTCAGGCTTGCGATCAGTTATTGGCGCTAAAGTTGGTGCGCGATTTTCAAGGGGTACGTGTTTATGGCCGCACCCCGGAACATGTGGCGCGATACCGGCAAAAGATGGAAAAACTGCTGGGATGTGCGGTCATCCCGGCCGATTCGATAAGTGAAGTGGTGAAAGCCAGTGATTGTGTCGTGACCACCACACCGGCTCGTGAACCTTTGATCAAAGCCGAGGACGTTGGGCCGGGCCTGCATATAACCGCTATGGGTTCCGATGGTCCGGGGAAGCAGGAACTAGATCCTTCGATCTTGTCCATGGCAGATATTCTCGTTTGCGATTTACCCAAGCAGAGCAAGCGCATTGGAGAATGCCAATGGCTGATTCAGGATCGGGAAGTGTTGGCTCTGGGAGAACTCGTGCGAGGTACTCACCCCGGACGTCAATCGCCGGATGCGGTAACCGTTTGTGATCTATCTGGATTGGGTACTCAGGATGGAGCGATTGCTCAACTTGCTTTGAAAAGAGCGCGGGAGCGAGGGCTGGGAACTTTTTTATAATCGCTTCCTGGAAAAAGTAGTTGTTTCAGAAGCCGAATGCCACCAAAAGGCCAGAAATCTCATGTCTACCCATGATGATTCGGGGTTGGAAAATGAGTAGATGTCGTTTTGCGTAGCGCTGAGGTATAGGAAAACCCGGATAGGTTTCCTCGCAAAGGGCGGGGTCAAAAACACCGCTGTCAGGCAGCTCGGAGCAGGCTACGCCCTAAAAGCGGAACTGATAACAAATCAGGCTTACGCCAAGATTCGTTTGGGTCGAGTCTTTGAGTGGGAATTCATGTCTCTTTTCCCAAGTTTGGCCAACCACAGCTTAGATGACCAAATAATTCCATGTGTCGTTTCATTCAAGCGATTCAGGAAAAAAAGATCCAGGATCAAAAAATACGCAGTTACACGCTTGATGGCCCGCTATCTACAGCCGGACTGAATAGAGTGGAATATCTAGGCCTTCTTTACTTTTATGATATTCATCCATTTTTTATATGAATTGAACTTTTGCGCACTTAGTTAATTATTTTGTGTAAAATATTTTAATACTGTGAATTTTCTTAGAAATTAAAAATATCTTAAAAATCATTATGAAAAATGCTAGTGTTTTTTTGAATTACCCACAATTCAAAATTTTACAAACGTGATAGGAGGCTTTCTTGAAAGCATTTTTGTTAAAAGCTGCTGCTATTGGACTTTTCTGTATCTCTTCTTTTGGGTTCCACCATGGCCCATGTAGATCCGGTAACGATGCTTTGGTGATCCAAGAGGCGGGTGGCGATAGTTTTGTTGCATGTTGCGTCGGCGTTGGCGGCGGGCAGTTGAGCTGTACTGCTGGTGGATGTTGGTTTAACTATCCTGACGGTAGTTCTGGTGGAGCTACTGCTATTGCGGTTCCGGACTGCATTAACTAAAGGATTGAAAAAGTGATGGCGCAACCCTAGTTGCGTCATCATTCAAGGAGGATATTTAATGGCTTTTTTGGTCTTGATTAGCTTATTTGCAGGAAACCCAGTTCCGATAAAAGTAAATATTGGGGATCCCATCTTAGATTTACCCCTGACGTCATTGGAAAATGGCGTGGAAACGAATCTAAAGGATCTTTTTGACGAGGGTTTTGCGTTTTTTCTGTCGCCAAGTTGCAATTATTGCGAAGCGTCCATGGGGAACTTTGACAAGGTGCAATCTGAATTCGGTACGATTTTCATTTATGTAGGTGATGAAAAAGAAATCCGAGGATTTATTAAGAAACACGATGCCGACTTAGGAAGTGCATTTCTTGTTGATGAAAAACATCTTATTCCCCATGGCCTCGTGACATTCCCGGCCGCTCTGACTTATAAAGATGGGAAAAACCAAATCGCGATGCACGGACCGATGACTGCCGAAAATCTCCGGCGATTGGTGATGTTTCACAAGAGAGAATTCACGATAAAAAGAGACAAATAAGCGCGAAACCCACATCTTGTCTGATGATTCGGGGAATCGTTATTTTCACATTTGAGTTCGGAAATGCTTTTAATACAGGAAAGTCATGGTTTTTTTTGCCCTTATTTGGATGATTAATTTAGACGGAGTGGAAGTCATTCTGCCAAGGACTGATGTTTATAATCGGCTTAATTATCAGACAGTTGCACGTAGGCCCGACGATGCGTTTTTTGTTTTTGATCGCTTTGAACAACGCATTCTTCTATTCGAGCCAGGCAAGGGCCAGGGTCAAATTATTGCTCGCAAAGGTCCGGGTCCGGGAGAACTGGATCGGACCAATGCGATCTTCCTTTTCAAAAGTGAACTTTACGTATTCTCAGCCTCCTGCATCCAGGTTTTTGATTTAAAGGGTCAATTCAGACATCGATTTCAATTGAAATCGGGAGTCACTGCCCAAAAAACAGCGACGGGTTGGTTGACCTCAAAATGGGATCCGTTGACGGATCATTTGGGTCTTTACCTTAC
>WURV02200996.1:0-11640 GCA_011762755.2 Epimenia babai
CACAAGATGCGCTTTGTTTATGGTACGTCAACAGCAGCACTTTGAGTGGCTTTTGTACTTACTGCCGTAGTGCGGTCATGCGACCGTACCGCGGGGGTTTGTTCATCTTTCGTACTCCGAAATACACACGCACTTGCCATAGATCCGAGCTGGCTTCCCAGTTTCGTTATGACTCTCTTAAGGAATATAAACAAAATATTCCCAGAGTGAAGGACAAACAAGCGCCTCATAAGCTCAAAGACACTCAGCAAATAAAAAATTAAAAAATGTATAATGAAATAATAGTATGAAGTAACCGACGAGCTCTGATATATATTGATTTTAATCACAATGTACATCTACAGCAATTAGGAAACTTCAATAGAAGGATATATGTAACAGTTTCATAAAGCTTAGGCAGGAACCCAAAATATAATGTTAAGATTTGTATGACACCGATTATATATCGCCTATACTATACTCTATATTGTATATAGTGTAGCAAAATAATACAAGAGGCTAAAGAGGTCTCAAGACGCTCACCTGAAAAAAGAGTGGGAAAAAAAAGAGAAAGAGGCCATCTTGATACTAGAACGAGAAGACAACAAGGAGACTGCTTGACATCATAAAACAAGAGGCCACAGACACCTGACAATACCCATCACACAGACAATATCTGCAAAATATAAACCTTCGCACTAAGCAGGCAAGGAGATAAAGATTTTCAAATAAAAAAGTCGATAAAAATTACCCCCTTTACCCGCCTGACGAGATGCTGAGCAAATTTCAACGATACCAGCCCAATATCTGCCAAATGACACTATAAGCGTTTTAGAAATTTTTTTAAAATAAAAAATACGAACATCGGCATGAGTTACTTCCCCTAGCTGCGCTGACGATACCATGAACAAATCTATAAGCGACCAACCCAAGGACAATATCTGCCGGTTCCCGAGAAAACAATTTTTAAAGAAAAAAATACGATGACGATACAATGAACAAATCTAGAGGAGACCAACCCAAGGATAACATTTGCCAAATAGCACAACTTCGCAATAAGCGGTTCATGAGGAGATTTAAGAAAAAATACGCAGGTCGGCAGAAGTTACAAACAAAATTAGCGAATTTCTGTTATTATTACAATTTAATTACTATTTCTACAGTATCAAGACACGTTACTAATTCCTAAGTGTTTCTAGATTTATTCATTGCAAAACTTTTTGCAACTGAAATAATCCTCTTCAACAATTCACCACTAGTGAGAAGTACACTTTCCAATTTATTCAACTATAATAAAAGATGCCTTTGGATAATAACAGCATATTGTATCGAATATAGGTAGTAGCTTTTTACACATAACTTTAACATGTGGGTGATATCAGGTAACAATTCTACAAGGTGAGTTGAGATATCTGATAAAAGAATTAACAATAATTTATTTCCTGGTAAATTCTTACCTGGCTTTTACAATCAGAATATGTAGGCTAATTGGATTGTGAGAGAACTCTTGAAAGTAATAAGGGCATGGTACGAGTTTATAAGAGAGTAAGACATAGTAAGAGATAAAACATTCAATAAAATGAGCGAATGATTAGCGAGAATCAAGATCGACTTTGCCTACATATGATTTCCTTTTTCAATATTTGTTCTACTTTCCACTGTATTATTCAATGCGGTTATCTATTTCATGCTCACTGTAAATATTCATAATTCTATCTAACATTGAATGTATTACCTGTATTCCGTTAGGTATTAATTTTATATAATTTAAGTAATTACAATATAGACTTAGACCATCAAGCTATTTTTTCATGTAGTGTGTCTGACAGCTCAGCTAATAAGTACACTTTAATCTAATAAATTTCATTTCATATTGTAAGTTCCACAAGGTAGACTCTATATCGTGTAGGTGGAGTTGCATACTATCTGGGCCGTATCTTCATTTCAACAGTTTTGAGAGAATAGAAGTCATCATTTTTTAGAGTATACCATATGATTCCATCAGCGAAATTTGACCGGCCTTTGTTGTACCAACCGATACGGTAAATACCATTGAGGTTGCATGTGTAACAACCATCAAACCACCAGCCAGACTTGTAGTCAACGGCGCAGTGTCTCACGTGAAGATCATTATCTGCGTCTTCCGTACTGAAAGCATTTTTATTGTGAGCACTGAACGAATCTCCCGCTGTTCCAGAATATCCACCCAAGTGCAGCCGATATTTATTCTCCTCGCCTTCCACCATAAAACGTTCGTACAGCGCATATGCCCGCTTTCCCTCCCAATCCCAAATATCAACACGAAGCTGGTAGTTGTTGCCTTTGGTCAGATGGTGAAGCCGTTCGTTACCGAGCCAGAATTCACCGTAAATGTTCCCGAAGCCATATTTGTATTCCAACCAGCGTTTATTGAAATCTACGAGCCCATCAATTCGGCGTTGTATGATGGTCCAACCACATCCATTAATCACCTCGCAATAAACCCGGTCTGAAGTCTCAGCACCAGGGGGTCGAATTTCGTACGCTCCGCTCGTATGGAAGCCACGAGTGTACACATCGTGGCAATCTAAAACAATTGTATATTCACGCGATAATCGAAATATATGTAGTTGACAAATTATTTATTAAGTATATAAACAATAAATAATATATAGGAAATGCGTCATCCATTGATGCAGAATGGTAGTTGGTTGATAGGTGTGTTATTTTGAATTTGGACTTCTTGGAAAAAAACTAAGTAGGAAGTGCGCAACTATAACAACCTACAGAGATTCAGACTCTACCAAGTCCCAAGTTCTGTGTGAGTTCAGTTTCATATAACTTTCTAGGAGGTTAATAATCATCACCATACTCATGATAGCAAGTTATAATTTAGCATTATAGAAAACACTGTATAGTCTATGTCGACGTTGGAAGGTAAATGAGTATATTGTAATATATTCTAACCTTTTGGATCAGTTTCATGCATTGTTTTTGATGGCTTGTCCGTTTTGTTGACATATGGAGTTTCTACTGTAGTTTTTGTTGTTGGTTGTGTTGTGGGTAATGTAGTTGGGCTTTGAATTACGACCCCAGGAGCAGTCTCCTTGACAGGGGATTTGATCAGCTTGTAGAAATCATGTTGAAGATTTGTATTCTCAATTTTCAATACATTTAGTTCATTTTTAATACTCAATACGTTGTTTTTCAAAACATCCATGTCCTCTTTGAGCAAACCCAAATTATACTGGCATTCCAACTGGTCATCTTTAATCTTGCTGAAATCCAATGCCGTTGAGTCCCATGACTTCTTAGTCGCCTCTACATCCTGAACGACATTCTCATATACTTGAATCAAATAACTCGTGTCATTCTTCAAGTTGTTCAACACACCATACAACCTAGTTCGTTCCACTCCCATTTCATTCTGGCTCAATTTAAGTTTATAACTCTCAGATATCACGTTGTGTATCTGTCTCTTGATAAGTAGCCACTCGGCTTTAAGATTCCCCATTGAGTTCTTCATCTGAACGATGATGTCAGAGGGCAAGGTCACATTCCTTCTCCGCATTCGGTTCATTTCAGCCTGATTATACAGCACTTCATTATCTATGCTCTCCATGGACTTGTCAACACCGTGTAGTTTACTTGTTAATTCCCTGAACTTCAATTGAAGCTGCATTATTTGTACCTTTTGCTCGAGTGAAACTCGCTGTACCATCATGGTATTATTGTATAAACCTGAAAAAGTTGAAGATATCACCCCATTGACATCGTAGGAATACAATCTTATCAGTCAGATAAGCGATACAATTATAAAAAATTATCTTTTCAATCCTTTTGACTTGAAATCAAGAGAAAAAGGATGGTCTAAACATCCACATCGTAATCTTCTATATGATGGAAGACAAGAGGCCAAAGAGACCCGATAATAGCCATTACCATACTGAAACAAGACAAGAGACCAAAGAGACCTGACAGTACCCATTACCATACCGAAACAAGGCAAGAGACTCGACAATACTCAATACGATACTGAAACAGGACAAGAGGCCAAAGAGATCCGACACAATACCCATTATGACACTAAAACAAAGAAATATATATCTGTGTAAACCTATTAAGGTTCACAGAGAAGCTTGAAAAAATACGAGATAAAAAGGATAAGAATACCGAAACAAGGCAAGAGACACA
Organism: Epimenia babai; assembly: GCA_011762755.2. NCBI lineage: Eukaryota > Metazoa > Mollusca > Solenogastres > Cavibelonia > Epimeniidae > Epimenia > Epimenia babai. Next base: position 4,153 of record WURV02200996.1, read on the forward strand.
ACAATACCCCGTACAACACTAAAAAAGGACATGAGGCCAAAGAGACCCAACAATACCCAATACAATACTTAAACAAGACAAGAGGCCAAAGAGACCCGATAATAGCCATTACCATACTGAAACAAGACAAGAGACCAAAGAGACCCGACAGTACCCATTACAATACCGAAACAAGGCAAGAGACTCGACAATACTCAATACAATACTGAAACAGGACAAGAGGCCAAAGAGATCCGACACAATACCCATTATGACACTAAAACAAAGAAATATATTTCTGTGTAAACCTCTTAAGGTTCACAGAGAAGATTAAAAAAATACGAGCATCGCCAGAAGTTACTTCCCCTATCTCCGATGACAATACCATAAACAAATATAGAAAACACCAACACAAGGACAATATTCGCGAAATAGCAGACCTCTGCGATAAGCGGCTTTTGAGATTTTTTTTAAGAAAATGTTAACATCGGACGGATGGATAGACGGACGATGGACGAACTCCGATTAGAAAAGCTCACCGAGCATAAGTTCAGGTGAGCTAACAAGAGGCCAAAGAGAGCTGACAATACCCATTAGACAAAATACAGATTTGCGGGGAAAAACCTAAGCTGAAATCACATATAATTACCTAAACAGAGATGCCAAATCTGAATGAGACCTACACAGACAACATCTGCAAAATGGCAGACCTTCGCACTAAGCGGACATAGAGATAAAGATATAAGTCGAGAGAAATTACCCCCATTTGCTCCCATGGCAAGATGCTGAAGAAATCTGAAAAATACTAACACAAGGACAAGGACGATACCATGAACAAATCTAGAAGAGACCATCGCTAGGACGATATCAGCCAAATGGAAGACCTCTACGATAAGCGGTTCTTGATAAGATCTTTGTAAGAAAATGAAAATGTTCGGATGGATGGACGGACAAACTCCGCTTAGGAAAGGTCAACGAGCATGAGCTCAGGTGAGCTAAAAATAGGCCTCACAAGTCACCAGTTTTCTTTCATTACCTTTTTAGTTTTGATAACATTGTTAAATGTCATTATCTAATTTTGGTACACTGACAATTACAAATTAATGGCAATATAACCTTTAATATAGATATCAACACGCAGTACTAGTTTAATGTTACTAACCCTTTAGATCCCGAAACATATCTGCCTTGATACCATTCAGCTCCGAAGTAACCTCAGAGCGTACTGATTGACAAAGATTCTCTATGTCCTGAAGTCGCCTCTCTGCCTCTTTATTGGGTTTCCAAACCTCAAAACTATAAACACATCCATCCGAAACACGGCGAGAGTGTCGGGCCTTTGTATGAATTGAGTTGAAACTAATAATAAAAATAATAAAAAAAGTACTAAGCAACATGTTATTACACATTTGCATATGCATATTAACTTAGCAAAAAAAGTTACTCTCCTACACCTGAAAGGTCCATAACATAGAAATCATATACCATATTTGGTGCATTTCCATAATTAATTAAACTTAATTCACTAAGAAACTTGTAGGAATATATTATGTAATCAATCTATAATGTAATTTCTATCCTCGTCGAATGTCTAAATAATAGTCAGCAGGCTGACAATTACAGCTAAGTGCGATACTGGATGTCTGGTAGTCTGAACTAATCCGAGTAATGTTCAGACAGTCAATGATGTGGCGTGCTTTTAAGTTAAACACTGTCGGCATCACCCATCCATCAAGGAGACCGCCTCTATGAGATCCATCGATGCTAAATAATACATCAGACCGGCACCTTGTGACGTCGGTGACGGTTGCACGCCAAGTAACGATTTGTTCTTCGCATCAAGTGCAGAATGTAAAACGATCGCAATTTTGTACGGCGGAAACGTTAAGATACGCAGCCAAATGCCGCTTTGGGCAGTTGATTCAACATGCAATATCGAGACATTTACCACATTCTGTCTCGTGACACTGTATCGATTCAACTTTGCTTAACGAGTCAAGCTGAAAATTACGAGCCCTGATGCCACATTAAATGGAACGTAATGATAATTGTATCATGCCACGCCATTAGTATTCACTGTTCGCTGTGACCTTTCTTTAAAAATGAGATATTTCTTGGTGATTAATGGCAAGAACTATGTCTGCCTTGAAATTAACAGCGGTAAATTCATGATTGGGCGAAAAAGATTTCTGAAAACAGCTGCCTAATGACTTAACGACGTCTGAAGACATTTTTTCAGGGTCACAGAATGTCAGAAATTTTTTGGTGTTAGATAACACACGAATAAGATACAGTTGGCTCCATTGGTGTAATGGTTAGAAGCGCTGCCTTTCATGCGAGACGTTGCGAATTCGAACCAGCATAAACCAGAGATTTTTTCCCGCACCTTCCACAAAAGGAAATAAGCAAAATTTCGTGCTTGAATAATAAGAAAGATTTGTCGTGGTATGGTTTATGATAAAAAATTTCTCAGGGATGTAACAGGGCAATGTCGTATGCGTGACTGACATTTAATTATAAAGTAGCACCAAAACATCGCGTCTACCTCACTCTACCTTAGTTTGGCTATAATCGAACAATGATTCAACATTATACAGAGCATCGTAAAACAACATTTTGACTATTTATTACTTACAATGCTTTAGGACATTAGGTCACAAAACAACTACCTGACAATGAAGATAACTGTAATACAGTGGCATTATACAACATCGCATATTGATCTCGAAAAATTGTAGCTATCGGATAATCCTTGTCTGCGTCTGAAAGAATCTAACAGATTAGAATCAAATTACGTCCATTTTCATGAAGAATTATTTTCTCCACACAACATGTGAATTCCCAAGAGTATTAGTCACTACTTGTGATAAAATTGTCTCGGGTTTCGTCTACATTAAGCACAAACCATGCGATAATCAATGGAGATAGTTACGGTAACTGTTTATAGTGCAATTCAATTAAAGGGCACCAACTTCATTTTTATAACGGGCATCAAGCCGCTCAAATTTGTGTACCATTGAGTTTTGGGATTTTTTGCCGTGGTGACATGGACCTCATATCGCAAGCCACATTCAAATGTATTGTGTACCAACATATACCTTGGGTTTTACAAACTGACAGAATTTTCTTAATCATACTTAATAACATAATAAATGTACTACTTTGTATAATGACATAGGAAATTGTTGACAAATATTAGAAATATCTTTACACAAGTCGAAACTGTTTAATTCAATTTCTATGCTTTTAATGTGAATAATATGTGAAGAATAAAAACGGAAATTCATAGAGAAAATTGCAGAAAAATTAAGTTTTTCTTATGAAACTGAGAAACAAAAAATGCAATGTTATACTAGAAATTCCAGCTCTAGCCAGTATACTACCGGTGGCGGTTTTTGGACAGAAAGCACCTTCAACCTCTTCGCACATGTGGCTTATGTTAGCCCTAGCAGAGTGGTTTTAAATTAACATACAATTTACATAACTCGTAGCATCAGTATGATTTGTATATAAATAAAATCTGGTAATTGCCACAAACATTTATTTCTATTGTTATATCCGCAAAGACACTGACACTTTTGCTTCCTTCAAATAAGTATATTTCCTTATAATGTCATCTCTTATTAATCAATACACATCAAATTGTTTTTTTGTCATTTGAAAATACTGAAAAAACTTGTCTAGATGAAAAGATAATTCCCATATAATATTATAGTATAATATTATAATATATTATATTCTCCATGTTCGTATCTTTAGAATTTGATGCACAGATATCCATCTGTAGCTTCTGTCATTTGAAGTAAAAGAACAGAGGGGAAATTTGTCTCTGAATCATCGCAGAACATGATAACTGAAGTCCGTTCTAAAAACAGGTGCTAGACAGAGTTTGTGTGCGTTTTCAGGTCGGTATTCAACTTCGGATTCAGTCTCTGGATAAAATGGGCCTTTAGCTACCATTCACCGCACATCATAACGTAGTGTCATCAGTTATAGTGGTTTAATTGTATCTATAAGAAAAAACAAGATGGCATAGCAACATGAGAAACATTAGACTTCAACATATACTGAGCACTCTCTTTTACCTTAACTTATGTAATTAATTTAGTCCTGTGGACGAATTGGTACAAAAACTGTAAATAGCTTAACTGTAAATATTCTTAATACGATTTAAAGCGACGTGATATATGGACAAACTTGAACCACATAAACTATGAAATATTATGGCTGGAAAGTGAAAAAAGTGGAAAGAGCACAAGAGAACTAGGCCTAGAAAAGAACAACAATGTGCGATATTACTATAACAGGCACAACCCTAGTGTATGTATGGTAAAATATTGTACACGCGGCGACAACTTAAGCGATACTTCAGGTAAGGCACGCTGCATACTTGTCAGCCGGGTACCATGCGTTGTAATTTGACAGGGGATACACATTCATACATTTTGTGGACGCACGGTCGACGTTTGGTCAGTACTCAGTCGGCACTACATGACATGCAGACATGTATTTTCATGTATCTCAGCATTATTTCTATTGGCCGAAATCGGTAATTTTGTCTTGTTAAATTTTTTTTGTTGTATTAATAAATTGCGTACATGTTAAAAACTCAGCAATCCGTCTTGTGACAAATACGTGAGACTGCTAGGTGACTAAACACAATCGATGATGAGTCAGTGAAGTATACAAAACACTACCATTGACAGATGGTGAGCGAAAGATGTAGGAAATCATTGAAAAGAACATCATGTATATTAAACCTATATTATGTGTAGGTAGTACTTCTGTCCATTGACAGGACATTTAACATTTTAGGCCAGTAATTATTCCCAAATATAGTAATGTCCACCCAAATATAGTAATATCCACCAAAATTGCTCTACTATTTTCAACTTTAAGATTCCAGAAAAAATAGGCGTCACATAATGTATGACCGAGACTCCTCACGGGCCAGGCAGTACTATAACAAAATAAACCAATAGACTCTACATAGTATTAGCATTGTCCATTCACGGCACATCATTTTTAATAATGGTGATCTCATTTATTCAGGAAAGTTTCATATATCGAGTTAATGTTGTCAAATACTTATATGTGTACATAAAAAACTTTCTTGAGAATTAAATGCATTAAACACATGTCCATTTTTTCACACTGTATCTTCTACCAACATGTGTACTTCAGACCCTAATTCTGCCATATATCTACTACTACAGTGAAATTTGAGGTAGAAAGATTATGTTGGGGCTGATTAATAAATTCCTGCATGCAGGCCACTCTGTACTTATTATTCAATCCTATTCGCATTGGTGTATCTTGTAACAGCCATGGGTCCGTCCCATAGCCCATTAGATTTTATAACAGGTGAACCATCAGGGATGAACTCGGCAATCTTGGACTCCTCGTAGTATCATAAATATTCTAAAAGGCTGCAGACGAATTTGTCATCTATTGATGGTTACTATCACTCACTGGATGTTACTGATTATGTATCTTTTGAAGTTGTTTATCTATTTCAAAAGATCATGTGTATGTCTATAGATTTAATTTTATTTGCACGCAAAAAATAGCATCTAAGAGTTCTTTGGTGATTTTGTGCTAAGGCGCTGCATCGGCCGTGCTAGTGTTCCACTCTCGCCTTTTCTATGCCGTATAATTCACAGATATTGATTCACAGGAATCAGCAAGACCAATAATTTTGGGTGTTGCCGCAGTCCGTCATGTCCAGTTAGGATTCTGACACTTAGGCAATGTTTTCCTCTGTGCATTCTAAGTAGTTTCCCGCTATTGCATTTTGTTTGTAGAAGTTTTGGATAACACTTTCAAACTTAGGATTCGTAAACTGTGTACTACAAAAGAAAGTCATAAGATCTGTAAGTCTATGATTGTGTATAGTGTTAGGATATTATTGACTTGAAAACTGTATTTATTATTGGCATTACACATAAGCTCCCACATAAAAATTAATCTACAAAATTTGTTTTAGAAAGATATCAAGTGTGTGAGTGTATGCAAAAAGCAAAAATCATTCTAAGAACCAAACAAAAACTCCTGGTCCACATTTATGGAATAAGATAGTCATCTATTAAATATTTGCCTAAACTGCATCTCTTTGAAACAAAACTTAAACAACAGAAATATCAACATAATGCTGATGAAGAAGTCAAGCATACTACCGATTTATTAAATAAAAATAATAAAAATGAAGCTTTATTAAGCAGTCTCTTACTGTCTATATTTTAAATGCTAGGTACTGTACTACCTTGTCTAATGTAATATACACTGATTTTGTCTTCAGGGGCCATGAAATAACAAATCCAAGAATTCCCTATGGCTCGTTTCAACAATACACAAATACAATCAATTCGGACATGTAGATATGGGTCAAAATCCAAAAATAACCTGTAGAGATGGTTCCTTCCAGCCTCCAACTCCATTTAGGCTAGCAACAATTTCAACGTATGTTCAAGTATTTGTCAAACCATACATACATCTAGAACAATAATGACTGCCGTAGGAGATATATTATATGATGAATTTGTTATCATTTGATATTGATTTATATCATATGTCTCCCTACTGCTCTGCACATATGTATATTTTCATCACACAATGAGACAAAAGCTACAGGCAAATCATTAACCAGTAGAGTTATGTCAGAGCTACGAAGGAAAACCTCAGAGAGATTGAAAACATCACGATTGTGCAATATTACATGAATATAAAAGTTGTGTCCATGGTATTACCGCGATGAAATATTAGTGGAATAGATGATCTTGTTAACCACGGGAGAAACTCCTCTAATACGTTCAATAGTGTGATATGATCTGCTATTATTCCAATAGCCTCCAATCATCTTCAGAGTGTGATAACGTTGCAAGTCTAACTCCGCCAGGCAAGATCATTCCGTGATTGCAATTAATTACAGAATTCTTGTACTTACAGTATAGGTAATCCTTGCTTTTTAGGAATTGGGCTTCACTAGTAGGATCGATAGGTAGGTATTGATTTATGGCATGTACCTGTACAATGTACCGTTAATCTTGACATGCCGGAAGAGGACTTGGCGTTTGTGCTCCCTCATCCACAAAGATACAGATAATTGCGGTCATAGACAGGGCGTGTGATAGCGTGTTGATTATTTTCCGCACTGCCGTACTAATATTCAAGTTATAACCAACGGTGACAAGTATAGACGAAGATGAGATAACAATCAATCGATCGTAGGAGAGGTTTTGTTATCTATTTTGTGTCCCTCGTCCTATATAAATGTGAAGCCACCTTGGGCTGTATGCATAGCCTTATGGTTGGCAAAGAAATATTTTTGTCTCCTATGATCCCGCACATCATACCGATGCTAAATGCACTATGCCATCCTCAACTAGTGATTTACATGTATGTTGTAAGATGGTTCAAAATGTTCAGGAAAATCGAGACATGAATTTTATTTGGGGTGACTGTGATGAGTATGATCACGAGAAATGCGTTTATGACTATGATGATGACCAT
>WURV02201007.1:0-11639 GCA_011762755.2 Epimenia babai
TTATACCAGGCTACAGATTACCGACAATACTATTTGTTCTTTGTATTCTCTCTCTTTCCTTTGTTTGTTTGTTTGTTTGCTTATTCCATAGACTGTGTGAAGATACACGTAAAAGGTAAATAATAAGTAACTAAATCATTGACGTCGTATATTAATTTGGGAATCCGGATAAGAATGAATGTTATCTATGAATTTACAAGCCGAGTCGGCTGATTCCGTACCTAAAGTCGGGTCATATTCCCATATGAAACGTCCCGTGAGATATCTGACAACCAATGCTGAAAAGAAAACACAATCAAAATAATTTTCGCATCGCTATAAGGTGATCTAAAAATTAAAAATCTTTTATGTATTGAGACAGCCTAACAATTACATTAATATATATAATTATGAGGCAACGGTATCAAAGGCCGCAGGAAGGTCTAATAACACGAGCAAAAGGGGACTTGCAATGCTTACATCAATGTCTCGAACAATATCATGTACACAGAGTAAAGCGGACTTAGGGTTACAATGACTGCGCCAGTCCACAGACTGGTCCGAATCGCAGAACTGATTTCGATTTAAATACTCAGACAAAGGAGAGAACGTGGAGACTGGCCTGTATGTCACAAGATTCTCTCAGTGTTATCTGATGAAATCGATGACATAAACGTCGTGAAAGAAAAACGGCTGTTTTAGATCTACATAAAATTAGTCAATTTCACCGAGTTTTCACCGGTTTTTGAACAATATTGCACAGAAAAAACCAATGACGTTTCTCCGAAATTTATTTTGTTGAAAATTTTCTTGCGGAAACTGTAGTTAAAGTTAAAATGATTTAAGTATGCATTTATTTACCTGATTTGCCAACTGCTGCACGACCAAATACAGCTAACTTTATATCAGGACTCCGACTATTCTTGTTCATTATATATCCATTCGCATTGGGAAACAGGACGCGGTTAACACAAGAATCCTTATTTTTATTTTCTAAAACGAGAAAATCGTACTAATCTTGTCTGGTATAATCGGTAGAATAGTAACAACAATGTAACGCTCTCGTGTAGCCTACTCATTCAAAGACTCGCCGGGCTAGATTCGCTCGGTGCTTGTAGCATTCGCCGCTTCATTTATATTCGGAGATTGGATTTGCCGCTTAAATAATAGGCGGAGCGCTAGCAGCTACAGTAACTGTTTCTTACGGCATCTAAAATCAGCCAATGACCTTCTGTATTAGCTGTACAATGTAATAAGGGGCGGCCTTCCGGTTTGTTTAGGGCTGACTAATGGGCTTATATGGGATGATGATAATAAGGCAGTTCTCCAGACAGAAATGCATTAGCCGTATCAACAGTTATCATGAACATTGAAGTGTGTTGTTTTTAACCGACTCGAGCACCGGATGACAATATTGACGCTTTGATTGCAGTTTTGCCACTGTTTCCACCTAACTTGCCTCTCTGCATCACGGCGATTTCAACTGCCGAATCGACTTAGGTGTGAGGGGATCAAACTTTTGTGACTCGCTATGGGAAATTAGCCTGATCTGCTTATCAGAACCCAGCAGCATATCAGTAGACTGTGTAAGTGGTCGAGGCGGTCTCATATGTAATTATCCCTAACAGGCTCCCGTCAGCCTCTCATAAAATCCATTTTGACCTTGTGCAGCAATTCCAAAGGTTAAAACGCCGGAAAGGGCAGGTAGGTCTTTGACGAATACGGTAAATCCAAAGCCATCGACCAGGTGGCGTGTGACGCGCATAGTTTCTGGATATTCTGGAAAAGCGGCAACTCCACCGGTGCGAAGTTAAATGTCACGCATGGTGATTGGATAAATCACTTCTAGTTATTGTTTCGAGTTCAGACTGCGGTTTTATTTGAGGAAATCTCCGTTACGATTCACGATACCTTTGTGGATGCGCGATCCACGGTAGACGAAATGCGACGAGTGGTGGCACAGGTCAAGTCCGGTAAGGCCGCCGGACCCGATCGAATAATGAAGGAAGTTCTTAAAACGGTGTAGATGTACTGTGTGAATCATTGACAATGCGGTATAATTACTGTGTTATAGTTCCGGTGTGTGACCCAATCATTGGACCGTGTGTCATTTACTTGCGGTGTATAAGGGATCTACCTCCGATCCGAACTCAGCCAGGGGCATAGTTCTTCGGTCGAGGGTACTTCATTTGTTCTGCTATCTATTAAACCAGCGCTTCAAATATTTGCTGAATCCAACTCATCCCCAGCCCCGAATAGCATGGTTTCAGAACTGGCCATACCACTGAGACATAAATAGCTAACCTCTGGGTCCTAGTCGAAAACAGGCTCAGTTTACCCCAAAACCCGTTGTTTGTAGTTTTTGTGGATTTTTCCAAGGCGTGTAACAGTGTGAGTAGGTCCATACTGTTCGCCCGGCTACATCACCTACAAATACCAACCCAGTTCTTCAACGCATTATGGCCCATGCTCAGTGAAAATCACATACAATTCATATTAGGTAGCTAATCATATCAGCCAGGACATATCACACACCATAGGTGTGCCACTGGGGCAATGTCCATCACCCAACCTGTTCTTACTGTTCACTTGGCGTCTCCCTAGTGTTAAGGGCACAGACGACGTGCATGTTCTCATGTACGCTGATGATCTAGCAATCTGTAACAACCCTGTTACTCTAATGCATAGAGCCATGGATATATTGCCCCAATATTGCATAGAGAGTAACCTAAAAGTGAATGTTAGCTAAGCCAAATTTCGGAGAGGGCGCCGACTATTAACTAACAGCCATATCACATATAATAATTAGGCTTTAGAAAACGTAAATTCGTTTGCATACCTAGGCGTGGTCATGCAAACAAAGGGCGGAATATCTGGACACATTGACCATCTAAAGCGTAAGGGTATCGCAGCTTGTGGTAGAGTTCTTCGTCAAGTCCCCCTAGACAAACTCTCATTGACCTCCATAGAACGTATCTTTAAGTCAGTAATTATGCCTTCGGCCACTTACTGTCTTCGCCCTTTTGCCGATTCACTATCAGCTGACGACTATGCGTTACTAACAATAGGTCAGGGAAGAGTGGTTAAAATGCGATGGGGGTGTCCAAGTTCGCCCCAACTAATGTCCTCATTGATTCTGCGCAATGGCTACCAGCGGGGAGAGCTGCTCTATACTAGGAACAGCAGCGTATTACTCAGATGTAGCGGCCGATCATCTTGTTACCTTAAAAAGGGGCGAATAGAAAAATGCTGGGTACCTGGCCGAGTGGGGTTTCACTATTTATGGTGTCATACTGAAGGGTATCACTGTATTGTGGAGATATCTAAATGTAAACCATGTAATAAGATACCTGTAGCAAAAGATCATTTGTTAGTAAATTGTGAAAGGGCCGATGGGAAGTTTAATGATATTCCGGCTAGCTTGAAATGACTCGGTTGTATTGCATGCTATTAAGCCGACATGTGTCAGACAATAACTATGACACAAAGTCACTATCGATCTATTTTTGTTTGATTTCGTCGTTTTACTTCAATTGGCCATCTCTGATTCTTCCATGTTTAACGCTTGCCAAATATTTTATCAAATCCTCCATAGTGCGTTTAGTTGACCTTCAGACTTTAGATGTAATTTGTAGTACCTCCTGGTAGTTTTATTGTGGAATTTTTGACATGCTAACATATTCAGCATATTGAATAAAACGATGATCTATCTATCTATTAGTGCACTATAAAGTTCGTTCATTAGTATTTCGCAATGTACTATATTATACAAACTTGAATATAGGTGTGTATAAGTATATGTTACTTGTGTCATGCATTTTCTCTCATTTTCGATTTACGCTGATAACCAGTTACTCCGATTGCGCTGGCTGCTTCGCCATAAATGACCTCTGAATTTGATTGGTGGTCGCACGGGTTGTTATTTCGGCCAGCTGCACCAAGGCCGGATTTACCTAGCTACAGCTCAGGGCCTCGCAATCTTCAGGGCCTCCAAAAATCTTAGTTCATACCCTCCCCCCATTTAGACTTGTAATCAATAATAAGTAATAATTTGATGTAACTTTCTTTACTTTAGTCTTTTACCAAAGGCCCTCGAAATTTATATAGATTGGAGTCTAGGTAAGAGAATGTCCGGCCCTGCGCTGCGCGTACGTATTCATCTCCTCCACAATACTAAAACGTTGACATACGTTTGTATCCCTCTCATTCCCGGTTCTTCGCATATCTCTCTCACTCTACTCACGCTTATCGCGACCGTTGCAATATTCACATTTAACTGAACCACGGTTTGTTTCCTTTCTCGCTTTCTGCTATAATTTACAAAAAATAAGACCGCCAATCTTTTTTTAGCTGAATTATGCTATATAAAATTAATTTTAACGTTTTTGAGTATGTGTATGCTTATTCTGTTACTGTTATCTCGATTAAAAGAAACTAATTTGAAGGTCAATTCATTCCTAAAGGTTTTTATGCGATACGACCTTTGTGTATACTGTGTATACAGTGTAGCAGCTCGGTGGTAAATTATCTAGTTTTTAATGTCGAATATCATATATCATATGTTTGTATGAAAATTTGTTTCACTCGGCGTAATTATTCAAAATTAAAAATTCGTTCATGGATGATAAAACCTAGTTATCCATCCGTGCGCGCACTAAGCTTGTCTTTTATTGCCCCCTCTCTCGTATATGTCATGATAATGTCATAAAATATAGTGGATTATTATATGGTATTGGGTGCTATCTTATACTGAAAAGTAGCATTGTGTCTATGAACATTTCAATGTTGTAAAATGAGATTGATTGCGGAATAAAATACTTTATGCGATCTTTATTATTTTATTATAGGCCATATTCAACAAAGGAGCTAAAGTTTTGCGCTATCATGGAAATTAGTCATTCAACTAATGCCAGATACTATACAAAATGTTTCACGTCGTTCACTCAACTTGGATCAAATAAAGTAGAGTGGGGACGTGATTGCCCAATCCACCCAATGCGACAATCAATGTCCCTTTTGGATTTGCTTACTATGTTGTTCATAACGTACAACCATAGACCAATGACAATAAGGAGGTCAAATGTCACGAGGTCAAATGAGCCCTTGTAGTGTCACGGTAAACCCCGAATGCAATAGAGAGACACGAAGGTGAGTATTTTATTCAATATTATTTTGTTGATAAATTTCACGTGGAGCGTCTCGCGCGGGGCTATTCCGGGGTTAACCAACAGCAAACACCCACTACTGACATATTTTTTATGAATATTCCGTGGTTTTCTGTGCCAAAAATATTATTGGGAGATATTAGTACAACGGCATTGTCTCTGTATGCACTTTCTGACACTCGGTGTATCCGGCATTCACTGTTACCGTACAGCGTTTCTACATTTCTTATAGTGTACATGAGAAAAGTAAAGTATACCAGGGCATCGGCAGTGCACTGTAACGCATTCACACTCCGTTAGGCGTCGGCATCACAACCAATACAGACTGAATGAAGTTATTTAAAATGAAATCGCACCATACTTTTACTAATGCGTTTGCCGTTTGGGAAAGTGAATTATTGCGAATACCACATTATAAACATACAGGCTTAAAATTCTGTCAACCTCGTTTTTTTTCGTACAAACTGAACAACAAAATTATAAATTGTCATTCAGTGTAGTGTACATATAGAATTGTGGACAGTATTATGGTACAGTATTATGGAATGCATTATATCACGGTGTCTGACGGTCTGGGATCTCTGCTTTATATAGATGTGTTTATAGACTATTCAAAAAGAAACGTCTGCCCTAAACATATGGCAATATCCATTTAACCCAGTCAACATTCCAGATTTATTTCATTATTACTAGTTAGTATAGTCATGGCCCAGTTGGGCCTATGATATTGTTGACAAGGTGACCTGATTTGCATTTTGATCATTCATAGGTAAGGAGGTACCACAGTGTTATTTTCACACGTGATCATTGTACTATTGTCATATTCTTAATAAATCCGTGTCTAAGTATCGAGAGATGGAGAGCTATTGCTGTGCACAAAACAGGAATGACTGAGTCAAATTGCAGGTGAATTAGATATTAATGAACGAACCATAAGACGACTGCTGCAGCAGTGTAACATCACTGGATGTACAGCATATTGGTGACGAAGCTGAAGACCACATGTAATAACCGAGGAATAACACCATTATATGGTTGTCCAACATCTGCGACAGTGGTCATAAATTGCCAATCGCACAACAAAAGGAAAACCTAGTTGACATCAGGCGAGAATAAGCGATCAGATGGTGCGGAATCGTTTGCAGGCAGTCGGATTAAGGTGTCGGAGGCCTTATGTTGGATTCTCTGAGATTTCAGCAATGAAAGAAGACTGACATGAGGATTAAGGTGTCGGAGGCCTTATGTTGGATTCTCTGAGATTTTAGCAATGAAAGAAGACTGACATGAGCAAGGCAACATTGCTAATGATCCAATCAGCAGTGGAGCTGTATTCGATTCACAGATGAATCTCGTTTTTATGTCCCACACCCTGACGAGTGAATGCGTATATATCACTGTTGGGGAGAACGTAATGCTGATATTGCTGTAGTGGAGCGGGATCGTTTTGGTGGTTAAACGTGCGGGAATATCCACTTATGCCATACAGATCTTGTGGATTCCACACTAACTGCACAGGGCTACATCAGCAATATTTTGGTACCATTTGTGATACTGTTTATGAAGGAACATCGTAGTTTCTGCATATTCCAACAGGATAATGCTCGGCTTCACATAGCACAGATAACTCAAGACTACATCTGAATGTAGCAATGTGAAACCATGCCTTGGTCTGATAATAGCTACGACCTTTTACCTATCGAGCATGCCTGGGATGAATTTGCTTACCGAGTGCACGAATGGCAACAACTGCCATCATTGTGGATGAACTAAGTTGATTGAGGAATGGACGAACGTTGACCAGGATATGTTTGTGAGGCAGATGAGGATGATGCATCAACGGATACAGGCTGTAATGGCATCGGATGATGGACACACGAGTTACTGACTGTAGATTACCTAAAATTTCATCTTGTATAACATAATTCCTACAATAACATATATATATCTAAACTGGATATCTTTTCTTTGAATTATTTGCACACCAACTGTGATTATATATATCCCTCAAACATGTCTAAATGAATTAGATTACACCAGAAAAACTTTATAGATATGCAGATGAATTTGGTTGATTGAACTAAATCCTCTCATCATGTTATCTCATTTACGAAACACCAGCTTTTTATCAAAGCATGTCCTAACTTTCAAAGGATTTGACAGACCACTCTGAAAGAACTAGTCATACATGGCTATATATATTTGGTCGTATCCTGGCCAATACCCTGCTATATCTTAACGGAACAACCAAACCACAGCACGTGTGAAACTGTCACTAACTTGTATACGTATATCAGTGAATAATTTACTGATGTCAAGAAAAACACAATTGAGAGCAGTGTCTTTCGTTGATTGGTGTTCATATTTGGAATATATTGAAATTGGAGCTAACAGCCATCACACATTAAAATGTAATTACATTTATTAAATGAGTTTTTTAGTAATATTTTCTATAGACATATTTGATCACAGATGAATAGAAATGTAAATAATAGTATTATATTACGTGGATAGTTGACTACATAACTCTAATATAGAAGCATGTTACTTCTGTATAAAATAATGTGATTTGAAATTAATCATTATCTAGTGTTAATTGCATTTATCCAATTTTAAGGAATATGTATCTTCCACCTTCCCTTTCTCAGACTGTATGAGTGTAATCATCAAAGCGTTCATTACCTGTAGTCTGTTTCATATCTCCCTCATTATTATTGTTACAAATTTTTTTGTCATGCAGATTATCATGGAAATCTGAAATATTGCTCAAAGTCAAAGGCTGCGTTGTTGCGTTGGGTACACCATAAATATTGACCATTGTGGTGAGTGCATAAACAATGTCTTCTGTTTTGAATGTTTATATATCCCTATTGTGCTTTATTGAACTTTACATTTCATTGCTTGGGTGACTTAAAATTTTGTTTAAAAGTTAAGCATTTAATGTATTTGATATTTGTTGTCACTCAAAATTATTCCTCGCGGTAAATCTGGAGGGGGATGTAGTTGGAATTAGATTCCAGAAAATCCAGGATTTATCTCTACTATAGCCAGTAGATATAATAATACTCGTGGCCTTGAACCTCGTCTGCCCATGGGGATCAATTAGAAGGTATTATAATACTATACACGCTGTATATTATACTAATGATAGTATAAGAAATGATATGCATATTGTATATATTGTACAAAATATCCGTATTTCAAGCAATGTACAACATTATAGATGTTGATTATATCAAGGCTTTTAGACGCAGTTCATGTTTCTTTGCACATTAATAAAATTTTTTTTCTGCCAATTAAAATTCTGAGAATGTAGATTTCTGCCATGTTTAATTTTATTGAAGCTGATAAGTACAATATTTATAGACCCCAAGAATTAGCCGAGGCTCTCAGATGCGGTATACAATGAATGTGTTTGGCAGCTGTATTCAGCGCAGATACAATACCTTAGATACAGGCAAACATCAAGCGTCAGCCTATGTTGGAGACAGGTTTCCAATATCAGGGATAAATGATTTGTTGAGGATCATCATAGAAAAGTTGACCAGTGGGTGTTTTCGAACCCACGACCTTTTGGTTACGAGTCCAATGCGCCTACCATTTGATCAACTGCTTCCCCAGTTAGTTAGTTTGAATTGAAGAATTTGTTGATATAGGTACTGAGAACATGTTTGAATTAATTTGAAATGTTGTATTTATTACTATATAAATTAGACAATGACATGTGGGTTGGGTTGTGAATTATGCTATAAAATATGAAAAATAAATAGTTGACACAATTTTAATTAACTTTGATTGGGATGAACACAAGCTTTCATAAATGTACTATGCTTCATGCTTATTAATCTATTCTTCTGAATAAAATGCCATATCATTTCAGATTGTATTTGTTCTATTATCAAATATTGTGTAAAAAGTGATAATTTCTGAATATATTCGGTATTATGAAATAAGTGAAATGAGAGTTGCTGCAGGACAATTCACAGTGTGAGATGAGTGGTGTTTCTTGTCTTGAAAGAAACGGTACACAACTATTCATTGTATGAGATAAGGTACAAATTTATTATATGAAATGTGATGTGTTTATTTGGTGTTTGACAGAGTGAAGTCATGATGGAAGACGGGCACTGTTTGCTGGATGACATGAGGCAAGTCTCTCCATTGTCCTATTAAAAGGAGTCAATAGGAATATTGTTTGAACATGGCAGATCGATGATATTATATTAGATAATCATCACGAGTATATAGAATAGATCTGTGACTCTGTCATTGTATGTTTTACAGGTGAGTGAATAACCATTATGGTTTCATTCATTTTATTCATAATTAGTAAATAAATGAAAAAATATTGTCAGACTTCTTGTCTATCAACATATAACATCATAACATTGTTTAATGTTACTATCAACAGTCAGCGTATGATACATAAGAATAGGTTCCAAAGCTGTCATAATTACTTTCACTCATTAAGTAATCCACTCACTATGTCAAACATGCATAAATTTAATAACATTGCGTGCCTTGACTGGTATCAGCAGTGTTCACATTAGCTATTAAAATTTTCGTGCCAAAAATTTCCCCTAATGTATTTTTTTGCACCAAATGTATTTATTTTACGCCACATGGATTTTTTTGAGTCATGCACCCATTTATTAAGAAACTCAGTTATACAACTGCCAATACCACCATATCTTGTTCGAGGCCCTCAGTGTCCTTTGTACCACACTATTTGAGGTATCCACCTGCTATTCTGATATCATCAGTGGCGCATTCTTCCACTCTTGGATCCCAAAGTGATGTCAGACTGGTTGTCTCCTTGGCATCGCTGGCTTCTGAAAAGTGAGCGGTCTTTGAGCCTACTTACACAATGGTCGATGAATGCAGTGCGAGCTGACTCTGCCTACTGTCTTTGTCTTTCCCGATCCTTGATTGTGTGGCCCTTAAACTGGAAAGTCTCCTAGCCATCTTTGTCAGCTTTGGGCTGGGCTGGAACAACATTGACAAAATGTTTCCAGATCGTACTTGACTTGCTGTCTCACAGAGTCTTCAAGCCATCTATAGTTGACTGCAGAAGTGGGTGGACTGGTTTCTGGTAAATCTTACTAAGAATGGAGAGCTGCTTAAGGACATCACTGAGAAATGACAGCAATATAGAAACTTATAAGTTGACAGTGGCCTGTGTAAACTCAACAACAAGCTGTACCATTTTCAGGAAATACAGAAATTTTTACTTGAAAATCTTTATCTCCATGTCTGCTCAGTGCAAAGGTCTACCATTTGGCAGATAGTGTCTGTGTAGGTCACATTCAGATTTGTTTAGGGCATATCTATTCAGGCAATTAGATGTTATTTTGGTCACGGTTTTTCCACAAATTTGTATTTTCTTGTTTCAGTATCTTAATGGGTATTTTCAGGGCTTTTTGACCGCTTGTTTTTGACGTCAGGCAGTGTTCTTGTTTTCTTCTCGTTCTAATATCAAGATGGTCTTTTCTTTTGTTTTTTCTTTTTTTTCTCTTTTTTCAGGTGAGCGTCTTGAGGCTTCTTGGGCCTCATGTTTAATTGTCTGATACCTCACAAGTAAGATTTTGGTTCAGTTCCAGGTCCGATTCTCTCAAGTATGCGAATGTACACAATTACAGAAGTGTCAGTAGATTCATCCATCATAACGCTGAATTCCTCACACTTTTTCCACCAATTTTTCTACCAGAACTTGTGCTATTGCCGTTTGGAATACTCGTCTGCTTTGGTTGTGGGTGTACGTTGTGCTGTCATTCACCTTCAGATGTTTTAGTTGTACTGCTCGGTAAAATGCAACAATTAGAGTGCCGTTCACATTTACAACCCATTCCTAAATGTTTTAGCTGTTAAAGCACATATTGGTGTAATATTTAGTAAAAATCGAGCCAGGGGACATCAATTTTCAATGTATGACGTAACATGAAACAAGATGTTGATTAATACAATAATTCAAAAACTTGACAGATTGCGATTTGCGACACCATTTTCATCGTCATGTACTGCTTCAATTATTGGCCTGTATGAGATTTATTTTACAATAAATAATGATTTTTTATAGAAAAAACAACACCCAAAACAGGGAACACAGTATTGCTAACGATTTTTTGTAATAAACACTATGTATTATCATATTTTCATCACAAAGGTCTTCCGCAATTTTTCCACCAGATGGTTTTTTATTTCTTTTTTGGCGAAGAAAATCACAATAAAGCAAACACTGGGTATCAGTAGACATAATATATCAGATTATGGGTTGAGACGTCACTAGAAACACACCCAGTCTATTTATTTGTTTAATAATTATCATCAACCACGCTGGCTACTTCTTATTGACAGGAGACTGATGACTGTTACCATCATCAACCACTGTGGCTACTTCTTATTGACAGGAGACTGATGACTATAACTAGGGCCAATAGTTTTCCGTTTTGCGGAAAACGGACAAATTTCGCGGAATCGGCAAAAATAACGCGGAAAACG
>WURV02201018.1:0-11639 GCA_011762755.2 Epimenia babai
GCTTTCGCTTTGCCGGGCCCGCTCTATGTAATGCTTTGCCCCTCGAAATGAGAAGCATAGTCTCTATTAATATGTTTAAAACTATGCTTAAGTCACATCTTTTTATACAATATAAATTTTAACTGTAACTATATTTTTTTCTTATTTTATTCGCTATTTTCACACCACCGTGGACCACCCTGTGAGCACGCGTGCATGGAGTGGGGATATATAAATGCCTAATATTTATTGTTATTTATGTTTCGATCGTCGTACAGTTGCCATAATTCTAACAGAACAGCTGCAGTTGCTTCGACGTCGTCGATCTGCGCGAGTAGATGGACGTGGACGGGTACCAGAGAAGCCTCATCGTGCGGGGTGCCGATAAGCACATATAGGTTGAGGCTGTGGTTGCCAGGCGCTTTGTTGTTGAACCTGGTGAAGAGATATATTTATCATATTACGAATATTCGATATTTACAAATTTTTATATATTTATAAGCTCCTCAAATGCCGGAACGATGTGCTGTGTCGGTAAATTTGGCAGAGCCATGACCGACCTGAGGAACTTCCGGACCCCGACGTTCCGCTGATATGCATTCCGAAATCCACTGTCATATTTGTGCTTGTAGATGGCCTGTGACCAGTGAAAAGCACACCCGCAGACGGAAAACATCGGCATGACCTGCCGAAGAGCTCTCCAAATCGCCGTCTCGAAATCAACGTTCACCTTCTGGAAATGAAATAATATATATTTATATATTATAATGATAAAATCATAGCTGTACAAATACAATACAAATCCTAATTTTTAGTGTGTTCGGCATTATGTTCTTTATCTCCCCGAAAACCGCCTGTAATCGGCGGTCTTGCGGTGGGACATGATGGCAAAAGTCAGTGGGATTTGCATAGCGACCGAAAGCTTATACAACGATCACAAATCGAGCAGCCGGGCAGTGATGTTTACATAGGGCGGCTACATCAAAGAGTGCACGCACGCGTAAGCCCTACACCGGCTGCGCTTCGGCGCTCTACAAGCGGGTCGAGTCTTCTCACTGGGTGGGGCGAGTTGTCCGGCGCGAGTTGTCTGACACGCAGAGATGGGGCGAGTAGTCCGGGTCGAGTTGTCCGAGGTGAAAGGCGAGTGGGACGATTTGTCCAACATTCTTGCGTTGGTAGTCAGATAATTGAAAACGAACTAAACCTATCCTTTACCAGCATATTTCCGACTTAGTTGAATTTATACAGTGGATCATCCGAGCCATTATATCATTCAGATAAAAGTTATATTCTTATAGGGCCTACTATACCCATCACTTACCAAGCCCTGTGACGAGTATAAAACACAGCCCGCAGAAAGCGGAAGCGGAAATTGTAGCGAGCGGAACTGAAACGATAGTTTAACTCAAAGTATCTGTCATGGCATCGCTGATCCAAAAAGTTGTGCTAAATGCAACTAAAACCTTCGGCTGTGTCAAGAACAGTGATAAATCACCAGCTATTAATCAACTCATTGCTCAAGTAGGTCAATTGACGGCTGAAGATTTAGGATTCGATTATCAACAAGTACTTCGCGAAAGAAATAACTATTATTCGGATACGAGTTCGGACTCATCAATAGCCAGCCACAATTTGTCAAAAGCAGATGGTGTGTCAGCAGCGCCGGACAGTCCTACTGGATTATGGTACGATGCGGCGCCCGTAACCCATATTTGTGTCGCGGAAAATGACATTTTTTCGATGAGTATTTTCGTTTTGCACAAAGGTGCTCGGCTCCCAATTCACGACCATCCTGATATGTTCGGAATAATAAAAGTTATACATGGTGCCTTGGAAGTTGTCAGTTACACATTGCTACCACAGCATCAAAATAGTTCAAGGGACGATATCAAAAAGCAGTCTTTCCTCACTACGAAAACTGTTAGTACTATTTCAGCCTTGGACCCGTGTTCTACCTTGAATCCTATGTCGAACAATTATCACCAAATATCAGCTGTCGGAGAGAGTGCCGCCTTCTTTGACATACTAGCACCGCCATATGATCCACAGTCTGGTAAAAGATGCTGCTCATATTACAAAGAGACTACCGGTGCCAATAAAAAGGTGAAATCTGATGACAAACATACTTGGTTGACATTAACAGATTCCATTGGATATTGGTGCGATAGTGTGCCATATAGGGGACCACATATTTCAATGTAATTTCAGCGAATATATTGAATTAGTGCTACAATGTTGATCCGGTTATCAAATTTAGATTTCTCTTTTATGACTGTTACGATTTTGTCCGAAATATGTATGTTTTGCATGGCTTTTGTATTTCATTTGGAATTTTTGTTAGGAAAGACGTGGATTTAATCCTTGAGTGTTATTGAAATTGTCGCAAAAAATGGTTTGATTGTTATTTGTTAGTGACCATTGGTGACCCAATTAGTAAATCCATCAACGGCTTTACTACCGGTATTTTTAACTAAACAGTGTTTTTCCAGTTGATTCTTGGTTGTCTTAAGTGCCCACACTTGATTTTTAACCACGTATCTGTTGGCGTTGCTCTAACAAACATCGTATGTTACAATGTTTACATCATAATGACCCAGACAAACAGAGATAAATCAATTAGAAATAAATTGTCCATAGATATATACGGCGAGGTTGATTTCGATATTTATATGTTAATAAATTAAATAACGTAATTTATTTTTATTCATCATTCAATATCTCTCAATAGCAGACAAAATCTTATCCATTTGGTGGAGGTAATTACTAATTAGTAGATATTTGAATATTTTATCCCGATTCATGTTGAGGGTTTATATAGCTCATCAATTTTATTGATCAAGCAGCAAATATTTTCTTTTAGGTAACAATCGGACTGTTTGTCGCTGTTTCATCTATTTTTGAATATCGTACAGTTGCACAGTCGTACCCTTTAACCCCCCAAAAAACTGCTTAATATAATGGTTTTTGTAATTCATTAGTTTATTGTATTGTCGATACCCGATCCGCTAAATTGTTTGGTTTGACATCGATTGAGTGATCGATATTACGGATCGGTAGGACATATGATATAGTAGGGATATGTTAGGGATCGGTAGGACATATGATTTAGTAGGGATATGTTAGGGATCGGTAGGACATATGATTTAGTAGGGATATATTTGGGATAGGTAGGACATATGATTTAGTAGGGATATATTTGGGATTGGTAGCACGGACTACGTACATCAGATTGAGATTTTATATAGATGTTGCCGAAAAACAGTTGACCTGTGTAATAATAACAACAATAATAGTAATAATAACGATTTTGTATTTTGATGGTGTTCTTATCCGTATTGATAGATAAAAATCAAAAGCTATATAAATGATCAATGAAGTCATGTACAATGACCTATATTATTATTATTGCGGTGAATAGATGTTACCATTTATGCAGTACAATAATATATGAAGTTTATATGCAAAAATCCTATATATTCATTTTTTTAGGAACAAAGATAATTCACATTCTTTAATATCGTATACTGGAAAGAAGGAACATTACCGTAGAATTGTTTACTCGCACTTTGGCACCAGTGGTGCAGTGGTTAGAGCTTTTCGTGTGAGAGGTTGTGAGTTCGAACCAGCACAAAGTTTTTTTCCCGCACCTTCCACCATAGGAAATTAGCAAGATAATCGTGCTTGAATATCGAGAAAGATTTCTTGTGGATTGGGTTATTATAAAAAACTTCTTAGGGATATAATGGCCATAATTTACATGCGACTGACATTTAATTACAGTGAAACCTGCTCTAACGACCACTTGTATTCAGCGACCACTCGTCTTAAGTGACCGTCTTTCGGTGGTCCCGAACGTTTTCGGTATATAAGTACACTCACTGTATTAAGCGACCACCTGTCTTAAGCGACCGTATTACGCCGGTCCCGCAGACGGTCGCCTAATACAACTTTCACTGTACTCTCATCCCCACGATGGACATGCCAGTCCTTTAGGGATTATCATGATTAAGATTTCTATACAGAGAGGCTGTTGAAGTCAATCTTGGTTGATTTTAGATAATTCTTATGGCTCTATTCTGTATCACTGACAATTTCTCGATTACAAGCTCAGTAATTATTTCCTTAATAGAATTCAATTTCCTCACAAGAGTAATTAAAATGTCAATATAACTGAGCAATACAATGTACGTGAAGCTGGTTGATACAAAATGTCCTTGCCTTTATTTAATATGGTCAAAATTTCGGCAGTTTCCCCTTTAACGTGTGGAATGTGGTCTGAACATGTTAGCTTACCATCTATTATTATCTAACCATAAGAAATTTTTTAGTTACTGTCATCAACAAAGAATAAATTCGGATATTTCACATCATAGATTTATAATTTATTTATAAGTTATAATATGATTTGATGCCATAAATGATCTTTGATGGAAAATACAGGCGGCCCTCTCCGAATCATTTTCAGCGAGACAAATTTAATCTATTGCAAGTTTGATGAATTTGCATTTTTCACTAATTTGGTACACTTCCTATCGATACTTCAACTTTGCATGATTCTTTTCTCTCGGGGTTGGTCGGAAAAGGAAACATCTTATACCCCTTATGCTGTTGGCCTGCTAATTGCAGCCACACACGTGGAAGGCAAGCATTTTATACAGTTTTTATAATGGCAACCACGGTAAACATTCCGCACATAAGGCCTGAAATGGCGTCCATGCCATTTACCAATGAAAACTGGGATCCGCGTTGCGGAGTCTCTGTATTTGAAGGATCTCTAATTAAACCAATATAATCGTAGAACGAGAAAATCTGCAGCATTTCAAGATTCTGCGTCATCGGCCTTCCGACGACGGTGTTCGCAGACGAGGGAATTCCCTGCCGATCACTCGCCGTAAATTTGACCTATATTGAACACCGCCGAAGGTGACTCCGCGGAACATTCTTAACGTCCCGAGTGTCTCATCAACGGCCTGCAGTATAAATACTACACAAAAACAGTATAGCAGACGTAAATTGGACGCACTCTTCCGGTTAGAACCACGAAGACTGGCTAGGTATTTATGTAAATGTTTTTCTCCGCGAAAAACCATCTTATCACAAGTAAAGGGTAATGCTTTTTATGTGTTTTATTCATGGTACAAATTGATATATTTGATTTTGTATGTTACCTTACAATTTATGTAACATTTTGTCTGAGTTTAATCACCACTTAAGGTATGCCTATGTGTTCTAAGGAAGACGGGCTTATAATTATATTTATTGATGTGTGTATACATTTCAATAAATTCAATTCAATATAAATACAGAGCCGCGTAGGTATGTAATCAGTTCTGTCCCTTATCATTAATATTGTATATCGACACAAGAAAGCATCTTGGAGGATTCATATGCCAGTAATATAACTCCACAAACACCTAACCAAGAAGGTGTCCGCGCGGTGCAACGTCAAATTTTAGCGAATTATCTCGAAAGATTAAATCGCTGTGTGATGCTTATCGGGTTATAGCCAAGTCTCGCCGAAAAGCAATGATTTGCGGGAGTATTGGCTCGGCGGTCCCCGTGTAATTACAGTATACGTACACGCAATCTTAAACGTCACATTAAGTAAGCCAACAGTCCAGGATGTAAACCTTGACGCGACGCATAGCGAAGTGGGTGTGAGGTAATGAGTGTTTGAACAGACTAGTGATTTGTTGGCGATTTGTAACACTCGACTCATCAAATGTATTCTATTGGGTGATTGCATGCTTGAATAATCCAATAATTTTTCCCGCTAGAGTGAATCATTTTCTTGTTGGTTACGTAATGATTTGAAATCTTTTATCACTGGCTGATATACATCTTTTATATACGGTAGCCGTGTTGATCTATTCAGACAAATAAAAAAGAATCGCATCATTCAAAACAAAATAAAATAAAACAAAATATAACATCCACAACTGACCGTTGAATTATATTATCGTTGTTTTTGTTGATCTTAAATAAGCATTCAGCACTATAGCTCACGCAATTCTTAATAAGAAATAGCGCTATTATGGTATTAGGAGTCTTGTGTCACATTGCATTTATCTTATAACTTATGTAAGTTATCAATGTATACAATACGTGTCCTTAAATGGTACCGACTCAGATCGAATGCATTTTATTTAGGGTGTACATCAAGGCTCTGTCTTTGGACCAAGGTTATTTATTTTGTACACTAATAATATACATAAAGAAATATCAACGTTTATTCGTTTGTACGATACGAATATTTTTCTACGTAATAAAGATCTAAATAAGGCTTCGACTGATATATTATATGAACTGAACAATGCTTCGCGATGGTTTCAATTTAAAAAAGCTATCACTACCTATAAATAAAACGAATTTTATAGTATTCTACAACAAACCTGTTCACACAAATCTGAATATTTTCTCTGACTATAATATATTAAATCATGTAGACAATACAAAATCTCAGAGTCTACACAGACAGCACACTGGCGTGAAAGGATCTTATAAAATGTGTAAATCTGAAATATCAAAAGCTTGTATATATTATTTTAAGTTGCTACTTTCTTTAGTAGTGATGCGTTGTAATTGATTCACCTAACAGTTATTTTACCATATCTCAACTATTCGTCTCACGTATACTGTAATCATTGTGAATCATGGCTTCAATGATAAATGTGTTGCAAAACGAGCTACCAGAATAATTGAAAAATATATTTTTTGTGAAAATTCTGCCTTCATGTTTCACAAAATGGATATCCCAAATCTCTTTGATTTCGTCAAATGTAAAACTGCTCTTATATTATATATATATATGGCTTACAGGCTTAAAACAATGTTTTGCCACAAAATGTTCAAATACACCATACCTCTATTTGAGAAATATTTACGATTTTAATGTGAACCACAGAATGGCAAATACCCATATCTAATAATTTATGGAATGAGCTAGATGTGGTGCTAAATTGCAATAACACGATTTTCATTTTCAAAAGACCTTATAAAAATAATTAATTAGCAGAATAAGGAATTGTAAATGCCTCGTGTGCCGGTATTATTTGATTGTAAAAAGTAAAATCAAATTATTTCTCGCAACTGATGGTTATGATCAAATTTAAATGACAATAACTTGCAGTTCTTATTACCATCATTCTTTTCTCTGTTATTCAAGATTAGTTCCACTAATGGGGAGTAACGCCTAATAAGTTCCACTTTGGTCACCCTATATTTTCTCGTGTGATATACTGTTTAAATCAACATTACTGAACGCTGTTTACATTCTGGACTTGAAATATGTGAGAAATAAATAAAACCAACAACTAACAAACATTAATGGAGACATAATCTTTCGTATACACAAGGCGTGTGTATTAAGTGAATAAATTCCGTTACATTGAATTCGAAGATCGAAAAACGTACCTTTAAATAAAGACATACGAGAAATAGTAAGGTAGTACGTCAAACAGGTGTTACCTTTGCATTTTTTATGTTCAAACAAAAGTACAGGTAATTAAAACCGATAAGGTATTCCAACTGAAAAACCGACGTATAATTATCTCGAGTGCTCGAATAGATCAGACCACCCGCTCGCATGGTGGGTAAAACTTACTCTACTATTTACCAGACAACAGAAAAATTGGGGAAAAAACACAAACTGTGATAAAATTTTTCACAGTTAAACTTATTGTTTTAATATGACATCAAAATTCATTGTTTACTCGTCGTTGTTTACTTTTGTAAAGGTAAAAAATGTAGCTACCTTTTTATTCAAATATCACTTGTAATTGTGATAATAAAGAGGGTAACCAATGTGGTTCTCTGAATAGTTATAAAGAAATGCACATAAAAAACCTATACCTCTGATGGGAGTTTTTTCTGTGCATTTCTTTCCAACTTGTAATTGTGTTATTCGTTCTCATATCTATTATTTTAAATCTCTTTTAGGGTATAATAAGGTCAGAGTCATAACAGAGTGTCTCGATATATTTTTTAGTCACCATGAAATTCCATATTTATACATTAATGCTGTTATTTACGGTTTGTTATTTACATTTTGTTGTTTACACATTGATACTTGCATAACGTTGGAGGGAAATGCACAGGAAAAAAACCTATACCCCTGATGTGACATGCCTGATGGGACGTCCCATCAGGGTATAGGTTTTTCCTGTGCATTTCCCTCCAGCTATTTATAGAACCACATTGGTTATCCTAATGACCATTGCATAACGATGTTTACCAATCGTTGTTTACATATAATTGTTTACATATTGTTTGCTACATATCGTTGTTGACATATTTCTCATCGTTGTGTACCTATCGTTGCTTACATTTGTTTTTTCATATCGCTGTTTCCATATCTTTATTTACATATTGTTGTCTACATGTCGTGGCTGACATTTTGTTATCGTGATTTCGATATCCTATGTATAAATGTTTGTATCGTATATTCTAATGAGTATTTTCCACAAATCGCCCGCGGATATTATCAAAACTACAATCTAGCGTGTCATGATTAATTCTGATTGACCAATTACTGCCGAGCTTTGCGCTCGCTTGTATGTCTCGCGTAGTGCATTCGGAAAGCGCAACTTCCACCGCCAACGGGGCAAGCGGGTCGAAATTGTTCGACGGACTTCTAAGAAAACCACGCAATTTTCAGCGCACGACCGACGGATTCGCTGCGAGTCGCGCTGTTCGCGCGAACTCACGAAAACGTTAGTGTTAATATTTCCGTTCGATTCGTCCCATTCACAATGGCTCAATGTACGAAACATTTGGCTTTATATAATCACGTTATCACGTAACATTGTCTGGTATATACTACACCTGCTATAATATACATCACCCGCAATCTACCTGACTATTCTGCTCTGTGACATCAGAAAATCTTTATATATCAGATCATGTTATTATTTCATGTTGCATAAATGTTAGTAGGCCTGAACTCCCAAAGGAAGTATTTACATATCGCAAATACTCATCAATTCACGTTAACAGACTTGCTGATTATGTACTTTCGTCTGATTTCTGTACGGATACGCATAATACTGATGGTGTCAATGTGCTTGGTACTACATACCACCATCAGCTCTCTTCTAAACTGGTCTACCCCCCCCCCGAGTAACATGTGTCAAGGATGATGAATCAACGAGATGGTTCAACTCAGATGTAGGTCTCGCTCGTCTCAATCGTCGTAAAGCTGAGAGAAGATGGCGACGCCTCTGCGATGAAGCGAGTAATCTTGCGTACAGGAAGGCCAAACGCATGGTGCGGCGGGTGATGCAAAGATGAGTTTCGTCAACGAAACGACAAGATTGAACGTTGTGCGGGCGACTCTAAGTAGATATATCGCGTTATTGATGGTCTCCTCGTCGAAGGGGAGACATATCCCCCACATGAATCTTCTGCTCAATTGGCCACTGCTTATTTTGATTTTTTCCAATCGTGTAGCCACTATCTGGGCCAGTTTCTCAGACTATTCGACCCCTGTTAAAACTGCTGTTACGTCCGCCAGGATAGATTCTTTTCGCCCTGTAACTAACGAGGAGGTGATTTATTTTCTCTCATCAGGTCACTCAGGGAGTATTGACCCCTTTCCTGAGTCACCTTTGCGTCTTCTTCGTCCCGCCCTCGTGGCCCCGATAGCCCGTATTATTAACTGCTTTCTCTCTCTCGTCATCTGTCTTCCCGTCTATATGGAAGAATACTACGGAGCGTCCAATTTTTAAAAAGTCTGACACTAACTTTGCTGTGTGTTCCGGATATCGCCCTGTGTCTACCATCTTCCGTATCTCAAAGCTGGGGGAGATGGCTGTCGCTGTGCAGCTTACTCTACACCTGGGACATAATGGTCTGCGAGACATTAGACGCACCGCTCTTCTGTGCATCAAGAATGATATTATGCTTCCTGGTTATGTCGCGCATTGAATACTGCAACTCCCTTCTCACTTGCTCTATTTCTGCAGTCCTTGATCGTCTCCAGCGCGTCCAGAAAATAACTTCCAGAGTTATCTTTCGGCGTCCCAATTTCTGTCGTGTTACGCCGCTTCTTAAGGAGCTTCACTATCTACCTGTGATTTATAGGATTGATTACAAGATCCATCTTGGTCCATCTTATCTTAATGATGCTGTATCCTTTCACCTGCTGTCTCCAGCTCTTCGGTCAGATACTCCTCGCCTATCTGCTGTCTCTAGGGCACGCCTCGTCTCCACGTCTCGCAGATCGTTTTCCATTCCATTCCAATCTCTTGAACTCTCTCCCGATGACTCTCCGTCTTGCATCCGATTTCCTGACCTTTAAACGTCTTCTTAAAAATCGAGTAATTTGCTATATCGGTTGTTTTTCTCTTTATTGCAACTTTGAACTTGTTTTTAACCTCTGTCTTATTGTATTTTATCCTCTTTCAGTATTCGCTTTAGCGAGTTTATAACATTTATCTGTGATTCTAAAGGTATTATAGTAAAGCACATGTGATTGTATCAAATTTTTATTAGTTTCTACAGAGTATGTGCTATATAAAAACAATTTTTACTTTACTTTTACACCATGAAAATTTCTGAAGAAGTTTTCTACAGTAAGCTACAATATTTTCGAGTCGTGTCGTCACGAACGACATTCTCACGATCGTATCGTTCAAACGATCGATCTAAGGACAAAGGAACCGGAATCGGGTATCCGATTCTGGACTGTACAAAAGAGACCAAAATCATGATAAGGTGTCTGTTTTTTACATGGAATAATCAATTCGTCACTGATAGGTACAAATAACGAACCGTACATCCATGTACTTTGTTTTGATTTTAGCACAGGTTACGAACACCCTGCGCTCCGGAGTTGCGTATCCTTCACATTTTTCCAGTAAAAGGGAACCAAAAGGGAAAATTATGATGGAAAGTCGCGACTTATTCAACAAAGTTGGTTCGTCTAAGTATGCGGGTGGAATCACCCTAAGCTGCGTCCAATTAACACCCCCTGTTCGGAATGCCTGTCCATCCATGTCGTCCACGCGGCAGAATCTGTGCTAGGTAATGACTATTCACAATAAGATGACGACATAGCGGAAAGCTAAGCGCCACGAGTAACAATGCCGAAATAAGGCAGCCGAAAAACAACCAACCGATCATAGAGAAAACCGTCTTGGCTTAACGACACTGCAAAGACTACCCTAAACCGATTGGTGAGTAGTAAAAAGACTTCAGGCAATTTGATCTGATTTTTAAACATGGCGGTCTTTCGCCAATTGTCAGGGTTTAATTACCGTATATACTCGAATGACCGTATGACTGAAGAAGGAGTAGCACCCTCAAACTCCACCCTCGACATATAGGCGGGTCAAGAGGAAAACCACGATTTCGTCGGCCAAATTTGGGCTCGACTTATAGGCGGATCGACTTACAGGCAAGTATATACGGTACTCTCAACATTCGTTCACTAAAAATAATTTTATCGACGAAATCCTTTTCAATAGGACTCAATGCGCGTGCAAAAAATTATATCGCATCCCAGTTCTATCCTCGCCTAGAATCGCACGGTTCCTTCGAACTGAAAATTATACAGCCTCTGATCGCTATAATGATACAGTCTTTCCCTACAAAAGTATTGGCAGTTTGAAAATAATTAGATGGGAAAATTCCCGCGATAATTAACTCTTTTGTATGTATAT
>WURV02201029.1:0-11638 GCA_011762755.2 Epimenia babai
AATTGCTTAAATTATAGAAAATTAACATCTAACAGTATACAGGTAATACAGATCAATGGTAGATACAACTATGTACATTTACAGTGGGCACGAAATGGATAACAATGTTGAATAATTTAGTGAAAAATAGAATAAAATCGAAAAAAGGAAAATCCTATGCATCCTTTACACCTTCGATTAAAAAAAACAGCGAGATTTTCCTTATTGAATATCCAGACATATTTTTATTGGGTTATTTCTAACTAAACGAGTGTAAAATGAGACAATCGATAAATTTTAAGTGTCCAGTAGACCCCCGATAAATCATCCCTCATTCTCTCGCCAACCCGTTTCTCACCAACTCCGTTTCTCGCCAACCCGTTTCTCACCAACTCCGTTTCTCGCCAACTCCGTTTCTCGCCACGAAATTCTTAAGTCCCGATTTGCTCCTAACTTATACGTACATAAAAATGTAAGGGTAACACCTTTTGAATTTTATACATAAACGAACTCTCGCCTCTACGTAATATGCTTCATCGAGCTTATGGAATGAAATTAATCAACATGTAAAATACGGAAAATTTATACTAAATGATCAGACGTGGGTTGGAGGTACTAGATGACTGAACTAACATGTCTAGCCTGTGAAGATTAATAGTATAAAATATGCACTAGAAAGTGTAGATTTTGTCATTACATATATCTGTATATTTTCTCTATTTTTTAATCATCATTGTGGACCATACTTGAGCAGCCTCACAGGGAGATAAGTTTCATTATTTCTAGTTTAGGTCCATTTGCAACACTATTTCCTTTGGAAAACAAAAGAAACATAGGAGAAATATCATCATCGTATTATATCAAATAGCTATCCATAACACAGTAGATAAGATAGGCCTGAGGGAAATTATCTACAATTTCATTTACAGCCTTAGAACCTAAGGCCTTTATGGCTATTAGAATTTTTATTCGTTTCAAATGTCCTCGACCGCTGGTTCAAAACAAGTAGATTACACCGTAATAAATTTCATTTCCTTCTACAAAAATCACCGTGATATCATTAGTATGATAATTCCTTCTTCCCTCGTTAGACCAATCTGAAGCGTTCTTTCCACGCAACCGTTACTGATGGCGCGTTTTTGTGTTTTTGTTTTCACCCTGATCGTAGTTATGCCGAGACGGCGAGTACGTCGGTCAAGTTGATCATCAAGAATCTCGGACCGGTCATCAAGGCCAATATCACGGCTACACACAGTATTGGGGTGGACATCTCGCATGAGGAGCGGTTAGTGGCTACGTCTTGCATCCCTTAAAAATCCCTTAACAGGCTCGCTGCTGCGTATTTTTCATACCCATTTCCAGGATTGCGGTATTTATTCGGCACACTCCCCAATATGTGTACAAACGCAAATTATTCGTTGAATCTTATGTATTATTAGGATAACATCTCGTTAATCATAAACGATACATTTCTATAAAGCCCAGACCTCACTTCGCCACTGGTAGCCGCCATTACTAAACCACGCCTTTGTCGCTGTTGTCGTAGTTACGCTTGGTATTCAACCTATATTGACCAATGGCATGAAGTTTTCATGTATAATTTATCGGTTAACTTATCCTCTTGCTAGACCAACGACTATTGGGTAACATAAAGTTAATTAGACCAATAAAAATGACGGTTACATTAAGTATAACTTGGAAGCCACGATCGGGGCTTCCCGCAGTATACCAACAAGCCACAATCGGGGCTTCCCGCAGTGTACCAACGAGCCACGATCAGGGCTTCCCGCAGTATACCAACGAGCCACATTCGGGGCTTCCCGCAGCGAGCCAGTTAATAAATCCGCAGAAATCTTTGCGGATGTACCCTGTTCTTAGACATACAGTAGTTGTTGACGCAGTCGACTCTTGTATCTATGAATTATCTGACAGGATGTCCCGTTATTTTCTTCTACGGTAAATTTAAATTTACATCAGCGAGTTAGATTCAGCTTGTCAGATGGTTCTGTACAAGTCAAGAGCAAGTTAGGTGCGTAACAGGTGCCAACAAGCCACCCAGCAAGCCACACGCATTGTTACCAAATCGTCTAGGCTGTTTGCACTGACTGGCCCAAATGTTGATTGACAGTCCTTTGTTAACGTATATGACTTGTTAGTGATCGTATTGGCTATTTATTAATGCAGAGTCATATACTAACTGACACATTAGATTTGTCTCGGCAATATGGCCAGTTTTCCTAAGTATTTCGCTACAAGATCGATTTGCGCCACTAGGTCATTGCGTATCAAGTTTTTCGGAATTTTACACTCGAAGAAGAGTGTGTTCACATACAAAAAAAAAACAAAATATAGAGTTATTCGGAATTTTCCGCTGTCTTCAGAGTCATCAGTTGAATGTAGGAAAAAGGTTATTGCATTTGACCACAGCTTTTCGGAATTTTTCTCTGTTTTATCGTGAACGAGTGCGTGTTAACAGGTACAGGAAATGCAACACGATGTACCAGCAGCTTCAGAATGTTCGTTCGTGTATCGAGAAAAAGAGCCATCTCTCCACGGTGCTCAGTCGAGAATTTCGCGAGATCATCATTCTTCTGGGCACATTGGATTGACCCTTGGCTTGCCATCCCTCTTGCGCAAACAGATATATTCTCTCTCCATATCCGATGTATCTTTATCTTAGAGTCTAAATATCTCCTACTGCATTATCAGCCAGCATAAGAATTAATTTTAGTGTTTTTCATTATGTAACCTGGGAATTTTCCATTCAGCTTTATATACGAATATAAATATGTACTGTATTCACTTGGACAATTTTCCAGATATTCATGTGGAAACTTTGATAATATTCAGCGAATATATATCACTGGAATATTGGAATATCAGCATTTGCTGTTTTCCCTTATATAACAAAGGAATTTTCCATTAAGCTTTATAGACAAATATAAGAACATATTGTGTTTCATTCAATGGAAATTTTCCGCAAATCTATATAGAAATTCTTATAATATATATATCACAGGAATATCTATCAGTCAACTGTTGATGTTTTCAATTATATAAACTGGGAATTTTCCATTAAGCTTTATACACAAATATAAGAATATATTGTGTCTCATTCAATTTGGAAATTTTCCATTAATTTATATAGACACTATAATAATATATATCACAGGAATCTCTTTGAATCAACATTTGGTGTTTTCCATTATATGAACCAGGAATATTCCATTTAGCTTTACTGACCTACATAAGAATTTGCCATATTTTGTATATTTCTGAAATTCTCTCTAAAACTGCACAGGATTGTCTATATACTGTATACGTGGTTATTTTCACGAGTATGATCTTTTCGTGTTTTTCGCGTTTTTTATTGTGACACGAAAATATTCCCTACACGAAAAATTTGTACCTGCGTTATTCGAAAGGAAGAAACGGTTTTGGAGGCGTAAATGAAGGTATGCATTCACCCTTTTCATTAATTTTATACAAAAACTTCCACATAGTACTTTTTCTAAAAAAAATTTTTTAGTTATTACAATAGTGAAATGACCCAGATATACTGTACTTAGGTTACAATAATATATAGCTGGCATCTGATCACACGCATGGTGACAACAAAAACTAGAGGTGTGGGTTGCCGTGTTAGCCATGTCGTAAATACGAAAATACAAAGGTAACACATCATTGCACCTGATGAAGTATACTTGATATACGAAAGCTTGTGTTAATCCTTATACAGTTAGTCAGTGTACCCTGTTAACAAGGTGTTAACAAAAACTAGGATTTAAAAACGTACTGTAGTAGATGAGATCTATGTTTTTTACTTTTAATTTATTTTTACCGCGCGAAAATATCATCCAGCAGAGACGTCCGGGATACCCTATAAATACGCGAAAATTTCGTCCCGCGAAAATATCCACGTATACGGTATTCGATTACTATTTGATATTGTCTCAAAATCTCCCCGCTTCCACAAAGTGTGCGATGCCACATATCATTCTTGTGATACTTTTGTAAATAGCGTGGACTGCTATCATTAAAGTAATAATGCCTTCAACAATTTTTCCATTTTTGACCCCCCAATTGTTATGGTTCTATGCGTCCAAATGAAAGACTATTATCGTGCTCCTGTGGTAATTAGTAACTGTGCCCTAAAATATAAATTTGCCTGCATACGACATATCCAATTTCACGGCACAGACTAGCATATACATACATCTACCACAGTAGAGTAGCATATATACATCTACCACAGTCGAATAGCCTAGCATACAAATATATCTACCACTGTAGAGTAGCATACACATCCATCTACCACAGTAGAGTAGCATATATACATCTACCACAGTAGAATAGCCTAGCATATAAATATATCTACCACCGTAGAGTAGCATATACATATATCTACCACAGTAGAGTAGCATATACATATATCTACCACAGTAGAGTAGCATATACATATATCTACCACAGTACAGTAGCATATACATATATCTACCACAGTAGAGTAGCATATACATATATCTACCACAGTAGAGTAGCATATAAATATATCTACCACAGTAGAGTAGCATATACATATATCTACCACAGTAGAGTAGCATATATACATCTACCACAGTAGAGTAGCCTAGCATATACATATATCTACCACAGTAGAGTAGCATATACATATATCTACCACCGTAGAGTAGCATATATATACATCTACCACCGTAGAGTAGCATATATATATATATACATCTACCACCGTAGAGTAGCATATACATACATTTACCACAGTAGAGTAGCATATACATACATTTACCACAGTAGAGTAGCATATACATACATTTACCACATTAGAGTAACACATACATCTACCACAATCTATTTCACTCTTTGCCAATTTTAATATGTCTTTAAATTTTTATGACAATTTTTTCCTAAATCATTACTCCTCAAATGGGATTCTGAATGTTTTCATGCCATGAAGTAGGTGGTTTATTAACCCTTACCACACTGACATCGGTCCATCACATTACTACTGCAATATAACTCTGTGACAACAGAGTGCTAAGGGTTAATAAAAAGTGACATTCTCGATAATTTTGACGTATTTCAAAAGTCATCTTTATGAAGCAACTATCTAGCCCGTACTTATTGATGTCGTTTATAGCTCTACTTAGCGGTACAGCATTATTTGACCAATTTCTTCACCCGCACACCCCATAATTTATATTCCTAATGGAAATTTCCACCTATATATACATATGCTGTGAATGGAACTTTTCCGCTCGATTAGCTGTGCCCTGCATTTACTTATCTTCGCCAATAACTAGTAATTAGACCTGTAAAAATTCCTTGGGAATTTTCCCTCGTGTCATCTTGGCACTTTGCCAATTTAGTTATTCTATTTGGAGTAAACTGCATTCATTATTCCATATGATGAATTTTTCTCTGGTAATTTTGGACTTGTTATTCCATCCCGTGTAGATATATATATTCCATTTTGGGCATAAATGCTAAATCTAAGCAAATATAACTAGTAAAGGGTAGGTAACTCCGTCATATCTAAGCTACGTACGTATGGCTATTAAACGTCGCATTGATTTGAGCTGGTTTTATTAGTGATGAAATAAGTTTCATTGAGTGTCGCGTGTTGTTTTAATGGTAGCGACGATGTAGATTCTGGTAAAAAAATATCAAAAAATTCTCTTTAGTGACAAGTGCGCATTTGTAGAGCATAAAGAGAGAACATTATAAACTATAATTTCATGATGGCGAATGGATGCTATAAGCACACGCATTCAACATTGTGGTGCGTTGTATCATTGCTTTTTGTCGTATATTCTATGTGATGTGTTCCTGTGGATATCATCGAGCGGGTCCTATAAAGAAGTCATGACATGACCGAGAATATTCTAGAAACGGGATTAGAAAAAAGGGGGACATAATGATTGCGGTATTGACAGGAACACATTACAAAAAAGAGCAGAAGGCATTGATTTTTTCCAAAACCGTGTTGTAAAAAGGTATATATTTTATTCGACCCAAATATTTATTTATACTATTGTCGTTGTGATCTATGCAGGGTGTGTTTTCATTTAAAATTCCATGCAGTAGATACTTACGATTGTCTCTCCCGATTACCGTAAATCTGTGTTTGTTTTTTTGTTAAACAGCCGGTACGAGAATTTGTTAGGTTTTGTATTTGGTTGTTGTTCTTAGCGAAGTTTTCGTAACCAGCGCGGCAGTCGGCGCTGGATTTAGGTACGAACGAAATAATCCTCTGCCGAGGTCCTGGCCCATCAGCACTGACCCATCTGCGTCGACCCATCAGCGTGAGGCTTGACAAAATTACAACTGGAGTCACTTCGTAACATGTTCTTTAATAATAGAAATATTAAAATATTACATTATTTTTATGTAATTAAAATGGATAATATATATTTTGGAGTTTTTCCACACCAACAGGTGTAACTTATAAAGTACAGGAGCACCTAGCCCTGGCCTTAACTAGCTATCAATCCCACTACCCATAGGTCTCAGGCATCTTGCCTTTCCGAACCTTTCCTCATCTTCTGAACTATTCTTCTGAATTTTTCTTCCCATCTCAATTTTTCTTCCCCTCTGAACTTTTTCCTTTCTGAAATTTTCTTCCCTTCTAAACTTTTCTTCCCTTCTAAACTTTTTTGCCCTTCTAAACTTTTTTCTCTTTCTGAATTTTTTTCCCTTTCTGAATTTTCCTTCCCTTCTGAAGCGTTCTTCCCCCATCTGAACCTCTCTCCTTCCCTTTCCTTTCCAGATAAAAACCGTATTACTTGTGTTTATATGAGTTACGAGTGCGCCGTATATCTGATAGGTGTAATTGTACTGTGTGTACAATGTATGTGCGTGTATGCTGTGTACACAGCCCATATTTATATGCTGCGTTCATGCTTAGTGTAAACGTACCATGTCTGTGGATGATGCAAGGAAAGTTATAGAAGTTTGTTTACAGCCTAATATGAAATCCAAATTATACCAAATAATTTCATTGGAAAATTTTCGGCGTTTCTTATACATCACTTGCACTAATTTTCTGTCACATAATTATGGTGAAATGCTATCACCTTGACCGCAGTCTTAAAATCTATCATTAGATAAGTAAAAATAATGAAAGGAGCATTATACGCTATGGACAGGGCGAGGGCGTATCTATGCCGACCATTTAGACCAGTGGTACGAATATGTATTGCGATTTATTCGGGTAACATATCACTGATAATTATCTCCCTTAGTCATATAATACTCTCCCATTGTTACATCGTTATATTACACCCCCGTGTTATTTCCCCTATCGACCAAGTTGCGTTATCAGATCGGTATGTGCCCCCGTCGTTTCTTCAGTTTGTTTAGCCATATCTGATGTGGCGAGAAGGTTCAGAGACAATTACATAATCAATGAACATAATGTAAATTATCCTAGAAATACGGAAGTACATAACGCATTAAAAGCTACTCCATAAAATAATAATGCAACTCACTGTGTAGTGAACCACGACGTTCCCTTCCGCCATGTTTTGGTCTTCGTTTTCTTTTGTGCACAATATTTTGTTTCAAATATTCCATCGATTTCTTTTTCATTTTTATAAAAATTGACAATAAAGGTATGAAGACAC
Source organism: Epimenia babai (assembly GCA_011762755.2). Classification (NCBI taxonomy): domain Eukaryota; kingdom Metazoa; phylum Mollusca; class Solenogastres; order Cavibelonia; family Epimeniidae; genus Epimenia; species Epimenia babai. The sequence goes on from WURV02201029.1 coordinate 7,623, forward strand.
GCGATGCCTTGCGTTATGAGTCAGGTGCAATACGTACTGGGCTGTCGACCACGTGCGACATGAGATACGCCCGGGATACGAATGTTCCATTGCCTGTAAGAAACCACATACAAGACTAGAACACCACGTGGTCATTATTCACAATCACTCATATACAATTCCAATTAATAGCACTGCTTGGTTTTTCATGTTACAAAGAATGCGTTGAAACTTAACAGCAATTTCAAATGCAGATTTTGGCCTTAGTTCGCCATATTGCCGTATTAGGCAATATGAAATGGTAGGACTAATGCTTTTTAAATCTTATTCCTGGAGTCTGGCTCTCTCTGATGGTCGGCCTTTCAAAACCAGATATGACGTGTTATACAGGGTGGGCCACAATAAACCAAGCCAAGGTACACAGTTGGTCAGGACTCTGGATTAGGTCGACCAAATGGAAAAAAATGCCGTCTGATTTAGCAACTGTCACTTCACATTTTGACTAAATATCAAGTGTGACGTCATATAAACAAATGCGTGACATCACTAATATTCACCAAGCCAAGACACACAAATGGCTAACACTCAGCACCCCGTTAACCGATCTGGATCAAATTCATACACAAGCAATAATAACTACCATAAAATTCTCAAATTTTCAGGAATATTGTCGACTTTTGTCACGTGACATAACAAATACAGGTTTTTTAAAATGTTCCTCACCAAACTGTTCAACAAAAACATGGATGTCGCACTGGATAATGTTGATATACATCATGTAAAAGAGGTGCTGAAAACGTCCATCGCCATGCTCTCCTCATGCCCCGAGCTGCGGCCTCTTGTCTATTGCTTTGTTTATGAAGCGTTGCAAGATGGTCTCGCATTCTCGAACCATCGCCTGGTGCAGATCATCGGTGTTTTGAATGTTACCACGTTTGTACACTCGTTCCTGCAGTCCACGTCATGCGATAATCCACAGGGTTGTGATCTGGAGCCACTTCTCTGGTTCGGTGTAATCGAGCACGCTGGCATCCAGGTATTCGCGAGTTATCTGTGCAGTATGAGAACGAGCGCCGTCTTGCTGCAGCGTAAACCTTCTGTGTGATATCTGCCTCATGTCAAAGAGTAATCCTGCATCCAGAACCTTATCCATTGACCTTATAGCATTGACCTCTGTCCCATCGTCTATGAAAATGACGTTAATCTTCCCTAGTCTCGAAACACCAACAGATACCATTACTTTATTGGGAAAATGAGCCATTTCTTCGAACAGTCTCTCGGGTGTGACATGTCTCTTCCGCGGGACATCAGCGCAACACGCGATCATTCTGTATGCTAATTGGCGTTGCTACTGTAAAGATTTTGTCATCAGTGAAACATATTCGTATAACCGATCGTGGTGGGAACCGTTCAAATCAGTGTTCTTTGTTACTTTGAGATAATTCGTGCACTTCTTGACGTTCGAAAGTGTTCAAATGAGGTTCTAATTTGATGACACGGCTCACTGTCGACCTTTTGATGTGGGTATCTCTTTCGATTTGTGTGACGGGGCTATCGTCTTGACTGAGTATTAGTTCAGACACCTGTTCGATGTTTTCCACTGTTGCAGTTCTTTTCCGTCCCGAACCTGGTACACAATCGTATGAAACATGCTCCACGCCACTTTTCGTCCAGTTTTTTAGTAGGAAACGCTGTTAATAATATTCTTGCAGACCATCCCTCCAATCGATAATTCTTTATTTTTGCCAGATGTTCTGAATATAGGATATATAACAATGGCTAAGAAAATGAAGAAACAGCCTACAAGATGGGCCAACTTTGGTCAAATGTGAACATTTGTCATGGATACCATACACGAATTATTATTATTATTATTTCTAATTATTTAAAAAGGGCGGTCAGAGACTATAGTTCTAACATATGTACAAAGTCCGTTGCCGTCTATTAGTGATGTTACACATTTGTGTGTATGACGTCACGCTTTATATTTGGTCAAAATGTGGAGTGATAGTTGCTAAATCAGACTGCATTTTTTCAAATTGATGACCAATTCCAGGGCTATCACTACCTGTATACCTTGGATTGGTTTATTTGGCACGCCCTTTATATTGGCACTGAGTGTAGATACAATGTATCGAAACCACGTTGATGAGCCTATGTAAGATATGTGCATATTATGCTAACTTGGAATGTTTTTTTTATTCACAAGTATTAGAAGTCATACAACTATAATGTCTTTCTCTGGGATATACGCAATTCACCAATTCGCATGACCCAAGAGTTACTATAAACAGTTCTTACGGCTGAAAGAAATGCTCTAATCAGTTATACTGTGATAAACTCAATCACACAAGTTGCAAGTCATAACATTTTTATTGCAGTTTTATTCGTTCATAAATAAGAATTTACACTCCATGAAATAAATAGCGCATAAATAAGAAATAAAATGGCACAGGAATAAACATATAATTTCAGTAATGTGAGATGTATGGCAACTAGATTAAAAAGGTCAAAGAAAAGTGTAGGTCATAGGGATGCTCCTTGTGGCATACCTGATTAGATAACTATTGTTTGACTATTTACTCATACTACTATTTAATGATTTTATTTGGTCTACCATTTTTATGACATTAGGCTCGCATCAAGAACTTGGTAGATGCCCATCTCATCTACCCCACATTGATAATGAAAATAAAAATGTCAGAAGAATTTAAATAATGACCGTATATAAATATATCGACTATGTCAGGATGACATAAGTAATTGTCTTAGGCACCATATTCACAGAATGTGCTCTCGTATAATGACATTAAACCATAAAATGACAAAAAAGCAAAACTGTTGAAATATTATGAAGTGAATTTCGTTGTGCACACAAGATAGGTTGCTATATTTTTCGATTAACGTTGTGCGTTGTGCGAACATACCAATAACCGAAGCTGCGATAGGAAAAGTCAAAATAAAAATCCACATATACCAAGGACTGAAACTGCGATAGGAAATTATAATGGATAATGGGATAATGAAATTGTGCTTTTTTAAGTCGAAAAATGAAAAAAAATGCAAATATTTCCTCAAGTTTTACCTTTAACCATTAATATAAAATACCATCTAACACAACCCTTCCCGAATTTCGTTACTAATATGGTCAAATTTTCGGAAAATGGGATTCCGTAATAGCTCACAAATTTTGGATCACGATTCTCCACTCGAGAACCGATATTTACGCGATTTTCTTGTTACAAAATGACAATATTTTTTCTTTACAAAACATTCATTTTGTGGCAATAATTGCTAAATACTATTTTTAAAAATCGTTTATGAGACACCATGTCGTCTAATGGAGACTTTAGAACTCGACACTACTGTAAATGCGTAATCAGATGTAGAAATGTCTAAACAAGCGAATGGTACATCAAGGCGATCGTCATATACGAAACCAGTAAATTTCATGCAAATCCGTTTATAACTTTTGACAATAGATACTAACTAACAAAAAAATCAAAATAACAAGCCAACGCTGGCAAAAAATACAAAATATAATTGTCAATCATAATTGTGATGTGTTTAACACGAAAAGGACACTAGAGACAGGAATGACATAAGGCACGGGAACGTCAGATGGCATATCTTTACAGACGTCACCAAAAATTTGTGTCTCCTCTCCCATATGTATGTAACGTTAATGGGAGTAGCCGTTGTGGTACTATGAATATCGGGGGAACTCACAAAAAACGACCTAAAGTCCGATGGGGTGCGAACCCACGAAATCCGAATCACATGTCGGGTGTTGTACCAAAGGCAGCCTTTCTACTGCGCATTACGGTATTTAGCACTATTTAGAGAAAACACTACGAAAAGTGAAAGCTACACCTTTTTGACTAGTTAAGATTATGCTTACTACAACAAGCTTGTGTTTAACATAATCTTAGTAAGCCAATGAGTTGTTACCTTCACATGATATGATTTCCTTTTTTCGATATTTGTTCTACTTTCCACCGTATTATTCAACATTGTTATCCATTTCATGCTCACTG
>WURV02201051.1:0-11637 GCA_011762755.2 Epimenia babai
GGTGCATGTACATCGAAGTAAAAAACAAAGGCGATAATTGCCAGGGCCCTATTGTCAATAAGTCTCGAACCACAGATTCAACTGGGTAAATCGACGAATCCACTTCCTCCTTCCTGTCTATTTTGACAGTTTCGATTTCAGTTGGTAAATAAAAATAAGGCAAGTCAATGTTGTTGCAAATGTTTTATTTATGTTAGATTTGAAATGGTGTCTTTCTGCATCGTTCAAGTGGAATTCAAGGCTCTATGAATTGGTATTGAAGAAGGTGGAGCAGCGATATTTGCTGCACCAAGCATTATGAATTTCTCCAATTTGTATGCGAAATAGATGATTTTGTTATTGTATATCAGTGCAAAATCAATCCCAGTTGGCTATCTAACTGATGTTATTAGGGCATGAATCGAGGATACTGTGTTTTAGTTGAATGAAATGAAAATGAAATGAAATTTATTTGATTTAAGTGTACTTATTAGCAGAGCTGTCAAACACACTTTACATGAAACAATAGCTTAATGGTCTAAGAGAAAGTTAGAAATAGACTGATTTTCAAGGTGATTGTGTAGACCACTCTTGGCCCTTTATAAAGCTAGTCTATGTGGTTAACGCGACAAATTAGATTCGCCATAGTTGTAAGTGGTGGAGGAAAACATCGTAGTGAAAATCCCACCAAGTCTGCCCAGACAGTTGGCCTTTGTCCATTCATGCAACTGGTTCCAAACGCCAACGTAGAGTCTGCATACGTCGCGCACTCCACCACTGAGTCGGTGATAGTTGATGGTTATTAACACTGAGATGACGAGACTGTGGGGAGGTAAGCGGCACACAGACCATCCCGAGGACATCTGAAGCAGAGTCACGCGAGAGGGTAGTGCTTACATGACCACACTGCAAGAGCTATCCAGATCCTTAGACATCATTTTCAGCCTTTTATGTTTATTGATTTATTTTGGTGATTAAATTTGGTGTTGTAGTGTGATATAACACATTGCAATTATTGTTAGTATCGTGTTGGTAACATTAACCACCAACATTGAAAAAGTTGCTCTAAGACTTCATCTTTGTTTTTTATACACTGTATATTTTGTTTTTCACTTTAGTATTATAACTGTTGCCGTTGCCCCATGATTTTTTCACCTTTCTATTACAGTATAATGCAATTTTTGTGTTGTTTGGTTTTGCAATAAGAAATCATAATACATTACTTGTTGAGTTGTCCCAAATTCACTCTGTTACATATCATTCATATATAAATTGAGTTCACTTGATCCCAACTGTGAGTAAAGGTCAAGTCCAACATTTATCGACCGCGAGTACCAGTATCGGCCAATTAAGGCTCTCGAATGCGGTTTACTATGAATTTTTCTGGCAGCTATTCAGCGCTGATACAATACCTTCGACGCTCACATATTACCCGTGAAAAATGATAGCAAGCAGCTCCATATTTTAGAACGGATCTATTCCAGCGGGGATAAATGACCACTGAAGATCATTCCAGAAGAACCAGCCAGCTAGTGGTCTTGACTGTCCAACTTGTCAGTCTTGCGCTCGTACCACTCGATTCTCTATGCTTCATCAAATTTACAATGACTACATTTACAATCAAAGATTACCTCCAACCAAAGTAAAGGCAAATTCCTTCGCCGAGTAAATGTTATTTTTCCGGATTTATTTCGTAGTAAAATTCTCTTTCTTTGGTTTAGATAATCAATACGTAACTGCATTACACTCAAAGTTTAAGACACAACTTTTTATGTACATATCTCTAGGATTTTTTTTACCATTTCTACGTCGTTGAATCGATTTAACCTCAATTTATGTATTGCATCCATCCATACATATATTGCATCCATCCATACATATATTGCATCCATCCATACATATATTGCATCCATCCATACATATATTCCATCCATTTATGTAAAAAGGTAAAGGCGAGGTTTTGGTGCTACCTCATAATTAAATGTCAGTCGCACGTACAACATTGCCCTGTTACATCACTAAGCTATTTTATAATAAACCATTCCACTACAAATCTTTCTCTATATTCAAGCACAAAAATCTTGCTCATTTCCTATTGTGGAAGGCGCGGGAAAAAATTCCCTGGCTTATGCTGGTTCGAACTCGCAACCTCTCGCATGAAAGGCAGCGCTTCTAGGATTTTGATATAGCATCTTAGCACACTATAGTGATTAATTGTTTTTGCTATATGGCAGAAATATCTAGCACCTTGATTGTTTTTGACCCTGTATACCCTAATACAACATTAACTCATAATTCTTATCCAGACCATGTAACCACGCAGTATCTTCACACCACATTTGAACATACCATCTTTGCCTTTTTTGTTATTTATACACCACCATATTTGCTCTATTATTAATTCTTCTATTCACAGCTAAGTGTTAGCCCCCTCTCCCTGTTTATCCATATCTTTGAACTTGCGCCACCATACAGACATGTGCGTTTCACTTATTCCCACTCATTCACCTGATGAAGCAACCCTTACATCTGCAAAAGCAATAAATTTTTCTTTGTCTTAAGAGGTGCTATCTTCTATTTCATGTTAATATAAAGAATGCAGAACCTACGATCATCCATTTTACAATACATAGCACGATAAAAACAAATCGAGGAACATTGGCATAGATAATGTAAAATGAAAATTGGCCAGATTACGCAATAATACATCTATCTTACCCAAAAACATACTGTTAGAAAGATTTTCATCTTTTCATTGGGGGTGGGGGTTGGGGTGTGGGTGGGTAATGTAGGGAGGGTGATATATGATATATATATATATATATATATATTGATGTGTAGATGTAGTGTACTGGCTAGCCACTCATCCAGCTTCACGGTGCGGTATGTAAATGTCAGTTTTCTACTTTGACTTTGACAGGGCAATTCCATTAAAATTACAACATCCACCCGTATATTGCTCTATCACAAACGAAATACAAGTTTCTAGCATTCTTCAATGTAAATATTTACAGGAGCTCTAACATGTCTCTACTCTTACATCATCGTTTGATAACTTTGTTGCGGCATTAAAGCAAAGAGAACAATAAAATCTTTCACGCGGCACCAAAAACCAAGCGCCGCTTTTATTGACTGATAAATATTCATGAAACATAGAGGGTTTAATAATAGATGAATGGGATTATTCATTGGCTGTCGACTCAAGCCATCGAGCATATCTCTCATTCGATGCCATTGACGATGTTAAGATGATTAAAAATATGCAACAGAAGATGGATCGGGACGTAGGGACATTTACATGATTAAGATAAACGGCTGAATAATGTTCAACATGAGATTGTGTATAGTACAAGAATGAGATGTACTCTGTTAGCCAGCACCTACCTGCTAGATATGAACATTTGGAGGTAGCAACAGGTAGGGAATTAACCCATTTTGTGAGCCACCTGTCCTTTACAAAGCTACCCTATGGTTAACAGAACAAACAGATTAGCCTCAAGTTGAGTGGAGGACACCAGTAGCGAAAAATCAAGTCTGAAATGTTGATGGTCCGTTCATGACACTGGTTGCAGACGTCTACACGCAGCCTACGTATGTCGCACACTCCGCTAAGTTTGTTATAGTTGATGATGATTTGCAATGAGATAAGTGCCGTAGAGGCCATCCAGCGAAGATCTGATACACAGCCTCGCCAGATGGAAGAAACCCTTACATGCCCTCACCACGAGGACTACCCAGAACCCCATGAACAGATGGGGTTTAAGGCACTTTTTGCCAGAAGCCACAGGTATGATAGGCAGAGGCAGAATCTAGCAAGGGCTATCTGGATTCAGGCCCATGATCTTTCAAAACTAACTGCCTTAATTTAACGATTTATGATGTATCTTTAACAGCGAATAAATGCTGCAAGACTCGCTAAAGATGGTCTCTGTGGCATTCACATCTTTGCCATCTCATCATCTTATTGTAAATGATCATCAACTATCACTTTCGTATTAAAATGAGGCTTTCATCATATGTTTTTAGGCAAACACACTATCATTACCATACGCAATTGTACTTTTAGCTTAAGGCTCACAACACAGTGTCAGCTAAAGTCTGCAACGCACCATTCGGGACAATATGAAAGCGATACATGACTATAGCGCCATTCGTCTCACCATCCCCCAATACCTTGGGGAATCAGCCAAACTGCTATTTGCCAGAATGATATGAAGCCCGATACGTTATAACGTGGATAATGTACACACGCTGAGAGTTGATGCCTTAATTATCTCAATGCAGTATGGCCGTCACTGGCGTATTCCTGTAAACAACTTTATGGTTGTTAATAAATTAGGGGGAAATAACCCAAAGACTTGTGTTTAATGGATTTGATTCGCTATTTGATAGTTGAACCTTCCTCAACTCAAACCTACGTTAAACAAAATACATTACCTAACAGATTTATATTTAGATTTTCTAATAAGAAAACATGACCTAATGGTGATTTTGTATAAGTCTGATAGCCTGATGGTAATAAAATATATATTTTCTTATAATTAAATAGATATTGTATTTTGTTAAATATTACATACATATCTTATATTTTTGAGTACAAAGAATGGACTTATGGTTATCTACTAGGATTTGGATAGCCTCACGATAAGATATCCAAGAGTGATAAATATATTCCAATATAAAAGTTTCCTGCTCATTGCATCTTGCTCTTGTTGAGGGAGTCGTATAATATTACAGTCATGGGCTGTGGCACCTTTTATAGATGTTATATGTGTTTGATAGCTTGGTTTAAAATATACTTCAATCATTTCAAAATAAAATCAATCGAATAAATTTTTGTTTAGTAACGTTTTCAGAAGTTACTCACCTTACCTGTATGGTTGGAAGTGTCAGCTTTTAGATTGACAAGAAACGGGCTCAATTGTTCTGTTTCGACAGTAAGGAGGTTCCGGAATGTTCCGGAATCTTTTCATATAGAGTATACATCAATCTGACTCCCAGACACACCACAGATCCAAAAAATCTAACGACCATGTGAAGCTCGTGAAGTTTTTATCTGAGACAGTCATTGTCTTATAACCATTAACTGTATTTTTACAAAAATTCTTTCATAAAAATAGCATTATTTTCAAAAAAAAAAATTAGGAAAATAAGAAAAAAAATGAGATATCATGATGGCGACGTCTTCAAGATTTGCACATGGGCATTTGCACACCGAGGAACCTTTTGCTGAGCATGCTCTGTTCAGAAGATCAGCCTCCTGAACGTTCTTGACCTTCTCCCTCTGAGTAACGATAAAAAGTACGGGAGAAGAAAACACATCCGCCCTCATATACAGTTTTCTGTATAAAGCTGTGTAGAAAATGTATTTTGTAGGCACAGCGCTATTATCAAGTGTAATAATATGACAGTGGGAAGACGATATAGCTTTCAAAAATACACAGATCATTACAGGGAAATTGAGCTTTCATAATAGGAGACCTTTTACCATAAGTGTTTTTTTATTGATTAACAAATTGGATGCTATAATAGCTGCGGGTTTTAAGAAGGAACTGGGTCAGGTAGGGGGTCAGGATCTTTGGTTGCATTTGTGGAATAAATATAGACTTGGTACCTATGAGATGTGTATATAATAAGAATGTAAATAAATATCCGATCCTTGAAAGAATACCTAAGGAAGAAAGGTAAGGCCCCCACCCTATATTTCACTGGACCGTTGGTGTAAATGTCACAATTTAGTAACATTGTTAGCTTATATATATATTTCTGTGCTTCATTATGCATTGTTGTGGTTCATTATATCTATGAAATCATGCATATGTAGGGCTTATGTGGAATTTCAAGAGCAGTAACTTTCTTCCAATTAGGTTTTAAAATTTTTTAGCTACAGAGAACCACTTAAGGCGGATAATGCACATGATGCACAAAAATGTTCAAATAGCACCCAATGTTCATGAAAATGTCCATCAATGTCAGTATTTCGTGTAACCACCACGAGCATTCAGGACAGCAAGAACCCTTCTCATCCCGGAGATTAGGTGCTGAATCTCTGCCATGGGTATCCTACGCCGTTCCTCGTGTAGTGCCGCCTCTAATTCATCAAGATCCTGTACTGGTGGAGTTCTTCGGATGACTTTTCAACCAATCATATCCCAGATGTGCCTAATGGGATAGAGATCGGAACTTCTTGCTGGCCGTGCTAGAGTGCTGATGACATTGTCCCACAGAAATTCGATAACTGCACGAGATCTGTGGGATCTTGTATTGTCATCCATAAAAACTGGACGTGGATTAAGCATATGGTCATCGAAATGCGGCAACATTTTGAGGATTTCGTTGCCATGTCTTTGGCCAGTTAGTGTTCCTCGAAGTCTGAACGTCTTACTCACAGTCATAAGACATGCAACCCTAGATCATTATGGACCCTTCGCCAAATGGAACCTCTTCGCTGATGTTCTTTTGGATAAAAGCCGCTCTACTTTGCTCCAAACTAAAATTCTACAGTGGCTTTTACGCAGAAGAATGCATATCTCGTCTTGAGAAATGGTCCTTTCTCCATGTTCTCAGGTTGCAGTGTTGCGATACACCACTCACTTCTCACCCGTTTGTGAGGCCGCTTTAGTTGAATCCTTTATGCGGGTCGTACTGGTTGTCTGGCACGATAACTGAGATTCCACAGCTGATTCCATACAGTTCTTGTAGAGATTGGACCCTGTATCCGCCATGTGGATCGTAAGGCGTTACTCCTGGCAAAACGATGTCTTTGCACGAGTCTTCCGAGGCATCTGTCATTAGACGAGCCAAGTTTCATTTAACTTACACTTCACTTGCAAATTTATCAACTGCATTATGTAAAAGCATTACGACCACAGACAGGTGTATGGTAAAGTGACCTCGACCTTGACGTTTTAATAAGGATATAATCTGAACCACCTGGTGTTTGTTTTATACTAGTTTGTGCGGAGCACTTAGCATTGCTTAATACACAACAATTATGATATGTGATAATAGGGGATATGCTAATGGCATTCATGAAGTCGGAATGTCATCACGTAACGTTGTGGGGCCAGTTGATCGTTGCATCATATACCATAATGACGGTTGAAACTACCATCCATCAGCAGTACTGCCACATGTGACTAAAGAACCGGATTGCTTTATGGTACTGGATCGCTTGCAAGACTTGTACTACGGGGAGATATGACCTCTTGTCTTTGAGAGGGATACACGAATGCTGGTGTGGTTGGGCGAGATCGTTTTGGTACTGCCAGCATTGTGGTATGATCTGGTGTTTCTCAGTGTTGAAGGTACACTACAGGACAGCATCTTGATGATAGCTATAATACACTTCATGGAAGGCATACCACAGTGACACAATCTTGACCCTCTCTTCAGGAATGACAATCCCAATTCGAGAATTCTCCAAAAGCCCAATAAAATCGGTTCTCAGTCCACCGTAATATTTGAACCAACAAGCTCATGAAAACATGCCGTAGCCTCCCTGCTGTCCTGGTCTCCTTCCCCCTCGAATTCTCTTGGACAGGTTAGATCGCCGCATACAAAACCAAGATCAGCCAACAAATGTGGTCGGATTGTGCCAGGCTCCAATTCATGAATGGGGTGAGGGTAAACATTAATCAAGCAGGTTTTTACAACGCTGGTGCTCTCAATGTGGAGACTGGCTCCAATCACATCAAATGCAGGACTACAGACAGCGACGAAACATCAATGGTCCGTCTACTGAATTTATTCAAAAATAATTGATTTAACTAGAGCTAACATATCTGTTTTTATTAGTAGAGAAATTTGTTTTATCCAGTCTGTTTTTACTCAGAGGCCTACAGATTGTTAGAATACCTCGTTGCGCGTTTACAGTTTGACGTTTCCTGCGCAGTTTCTAGCAACTTGAAAATCAGCGATAAATTGCAATAAATGGTTTTGGCAATAAATGTCAGATAATAGCAGTCCACTATCTTATTGCAAGAACATTTATGACGAGCATTGCCTGTAGGAAAGAGGCTAAAGGGCCATGAATTTTGAGTTTCTGGACTCTTTGCTATGTTCTTGACTAATAAAAAGGCAGAGGCAAGATTTTACTGAGACTATCAATCGTAGTAGATGTCAGCCATATTTACAGTCATGATTGGCTTTTAATAAATCTTTCTCATTAGTAAAGCTTAAAGATTTTAGTTTATTTTATATGGTGGAATGAACGGGTGAAAATTTCCTGGTTTATGCGCATTCTAACTCTTCGGCGTCAAGAGCCGTGCGTCTTACCATTGCACCATGGGATGGCGCCGCCGAATATATCATGCGAAATTATTATTGCATATTGGCGGAAGGAAATGGTTGAGCATTTCCATGTCTATACAGGCGTTAAATGACGCAGTAAACTCTCCAGTGTAAACGCACTATCGATGAGTTCGGTGTAGAAACGTGTAATGTTAATGTCGGCCAAGGAAAAGTTATTGACTCGAGGGCCAAATGGCGTATAATAAGTCATTGCCGGCCACGAACGCATAAACACGGCAATGTGTGTCTTTAGAAATGGTGTTTTGATATAAGCTTTCTTATAATTAGTTATTTTTATATGTTTTGTGGGCCAGAGTATAAATCGCAGACTCGTCAGTATATCGTGAGCCGAACTGTTATGGGCCAGACTATATATTGTAGGCCAGAGTATATAGTACACAAATAGTGAAGCTTATTTAACATGTAAGCTCACAACAGTACTATGACTGGACATGATAAATGTTGTCTAAATGTCAGCTTGCATTCTCCCAAGTCACTTTCGCTTTTTACATACAAAACTCAACTCAGTTCGTTATTCTCACACCATATTCATTATATAATAAATAATTATTGCAGCCTAAAATATATATATATGTATACATATCTACATCCCCACAAGTACTGCTTGTTATTGCTTGTTTTAGCCTTGTTAATAGGTTCTTAAATCCCCAACTGTTGCAACGTTTCGCGAATCGGCAGTCACGTTTGGATGCTGACGCATGAGTCGTTAGGATCGCGTTCTAATTAACCCCTCGGTCTTTTCTGGGGAGAAACGTCAGGACGGCGGTAACAACGGGAACATCCATCCGGCGGCATCCATCGTCACCGGCCGAGCCTCATTCGGTATTTTAGTCAGACCCGCCGTTGAGACGGCGAGATGACGACGCTCGCGGATATTCCGTTAAGACGCGAACTACGACGGCGTCTGTTAATCAGCGCAAGCGCGTCATCCGCGTAGTTACCGGATCCGTTTCGGCGCACCGACCGTCTCACACACGCGGGCGCCAGTCGAGTAGTCGCGCGTCAATACGATTATCTTCCTTACGCCGGGCATATTTCGCGTCGTATACGAACCGTTATGGTTTATTCAATGGACGCTCATCAGTTAGTAGCTGGCGATGTTTATTGACGTTATGCCGTTATTCGCATGGTCATTACACTGTCGTAACGTATCCGCTAACGAGGTTTTTAGAAACTGTTTACGCGCACCGTCGATGATAACGCGTTTCGTCGCTCGCGTATTTATTTGATTTTACCGAATTTTTGTGCGGTTCAGTTGCTTTAAGTTCATCCTGTGATATTGATAACTGTACGCGGTTTATCATCGGACTTTTATCCTGCAATTATACAGTCGTACCCCTGTAAATTAATTATATAATTATAATTATATAACGATTTACATCTGAATCGCGATGACATCGCTATTGTTGTTCTTCGGATCTGCTTCTTTTTCTCTTTCGTCAACTCTCACTCTACTGAACCCATCAGTTCTAAATACACGCCAAATGAAACGATAAATCACCATAAGGGTTCACCTGTATATATCAATCACAGTGTTTCGGTCTGTATATTTTCTCCTCTTTGAGAAAATACACCTAATTTATCGACTGTCCTTTCTGCATGCATTCAAACAGTGTATATTTCTTATTTGAGAGTATACATACACCGACATATACGTCGTCCCGACTCAGATAGCTTTACAGAATATTTTTAGTTTTAACTGTATGTATTGTATTGAAGTTTATTTGTATTGTATTATATATAATCGATGATAATGTGGGCAGATAAGCGTTCTAAGTATAACATCACAGGCTCAGGTTATACACAGTGTTTATTCATCTAAAGTGTGTTTAACAGCTAAACTAAATATATGCAGTTTAGTTAAACATATGTCATTTTATTTCATGTTAATCCTATGATACGATGGAAATTTGCAAGAAACGTGAGTTTACATGATGCAACCCAGAGATGTCAGTCATAAAGTTTATAAAATATTATCAAATATGAAACTAGACAGTTACCCGTTACCGACGTATGAAACTAGACAGTTACCCGTTACCGATGTATGAAACTAGGCAGTTACCCGTTACCGATGTATGAAACTAGACAGTTACCCGTTACCGACGTATGAAACTAGACGGTTCCCCATTACCGATGTATGAAACTAGACGGTTACCCGTTACCGACGTATGAAACTAGGCAATTACCTGTTACCAACATATGAAACTAGGCAGTTACCCGTTACCGACGTATGAAACTAGACGGTTACCCATTACCGACGTATGAAACTAGGCAGTTACCCGTTACCGACGTATGAAACTAGGCAGTTACCCGTTACCGACGTATGAAACAAGACGGTTACCCGTTACCGACAAACTGAGGTATAGATTAATACAACCTTCGGTATTAATTAAGGTAGACTTCATCTGATGTAATCAATAAATAATTTTATTGAATGTGATATTATATTGAAATGTGCGCGGTCATTATACGTCTAGTTTACATTGTGCCATCAAATGAACTATGTTAAGAGCGATAATGTCTTTTTCGCATCATGCAGGAGGTAATGTTGTTGCTACAGAGCTGAGCGTATCCATTCTTATGTCCCCAGGGACGGAACGCTATATGCAGTGGTTTCCCGGCTATAATGTAATTTAACCGACCAAAATGTTGCCGCGATAGTGAGAAACCTTTTAGCGGTGATGGCTTGGCCGCAAAATTGTATTCGGTGCTCTGATTTGTGTCAGATGGAAGTCGGTGAAAGCAGATAGAGGTGTAACGTGACGATCACGTGACGTGCTAATTACGCGATTTTTAAAATCATCTATGTGAATCGAAAAGTTGTTTTCTTCGTCGTTGTCGAGTTTTTATAGTTCGTATAGCTCGAGAGAAATGCACAGAAAATAATCTATACCTCCTAGAGGTTTTTTCTGTGCATTTCTCTCCAGCTATTCGAAGAACCACACTGGCTATTCCCATTACGATCACAGTTATATAGAAGACACCGCAAAAATGAGTGAATCAATTTACAGTCCATGCTTGTTACGGATATCTGTGTATATCGCTGGCATGATATACGGACTTTAAATATCAGTGGTTCTCAAAAATGGTGTTAAATTCCTTAAAATGGTGTTAAATTCCTTAAAATTGTGTTAAATTCCTTAAAATGGTGTTAAATTACTTAAAATCGTGTTAAATTCCTTAAAATAGTGTTAAATTCCTTAAAATTGTGTTAAATTCCTTAAAATGGTGTTAAATT
The DNA here is from genome assembly GCA_011762755.2 of Epimenia babai. Taxonomy (NCBI): domain Eukaryota; kingdom Metazoa; phylum Mollusca; class Solenogastres; order Cavibelonia; family Epimeniidae; genus Epimenia; species Epimenia babai. The sequence goes on from WURV02201051.1 coordinate 11,531, forward strand.
ACTTAAAATCGTGTTAAATTCCTTAAAATAGTGTTAAATTCCTTAAAATTGTGTTAAATTCCTTAAAATGGTGTTAAATTACTTAAAATCGTGTTAAATTCCTTAAA